>JAIUZE010075432.1:8549-25676 GCA_022085475.1 Heliosperma pusillum
TTGTTGTAGTTGTTAATTGATATGTAGAATTTGATGATTTGTGATGATAAATGAGGATTTTTTGTTGTTGATGAACATGTGAGTTTTTGATCGTCCTTGAACCCTTGTTGGAGCAAGTGTCCTCCACAATAGTGCATTTATGTTATAAATCTCATTTTGGAATATTAGTGGGATGACTAGTATTTTGATACTCCACGTCAGTTGATTAACGTAAATCGATAACGGTCAGCTGACTAGAGTTAGACGTTATTGTCGTATGACGGCGGTAATCAACTGACCCCTTTTGGTCACACCTATAGGATGAGACCCAAACAGAAATGCGTGGCCACGCTCGGAAGAGATCTATGGTAGATTTGCATTATACAGTGTAAGTTGGGTCAACAGGAATTGTCCACCCACGTTGGGTATTAACATCTTTGGGCCACTCGAGGAGTAGTGACTGGAAATGCGTGGCCACGCTCGGAAGAGATCTATGGTAGATTTTCCGGTCAGACAGTTACTCTCCAGATCGAGAAAACCACTCAATTTATTTTTCCAATCGCAAGTGCGACCTGAAAGACACCTTGCGATGAGTGGGAGGATGTGACGCATAAGTGACAAGAGAATTGGTAGCACACAACTTGTCGAGACAAGTGGGAGATATTGTGGGAGTAGGAGTTAAACGTCAGTTGATTAACGTAAATCGATAACGGTCAGCTGACTAGAGTTAGACGTTATTGTCGTATGACGGCGGTAATCAACTGACCCCTTTCGGTCACACCTATAGGATGAGACCCAAACAGAAATCTAATTATTTGTATACGATACATATTAATTAGTACTTTATATATATATTTGATATATGTTTAGTTACGAGAGTTAATTATTGGAAATTGAGTTATGAACTCATTCCGGATAAGTTTATTAGTCAATTATACGATAATTGACTGAATAAATTTTACGTCTTATTTTAATACGATTAAATAAGATTTAATTTAATGATTAATAGTTAATTCATTAAATTAGTTGAGGTTATGCATATACTTTGAGGTAGAGGTGATTAGTTAATTATATTTACAAGGAGTTGTAAAATAATCTAACTAGGCATTGTGGGACCCATTATATATTGATATAATGATAAAATATCACTTAAAAGTTAAGTGTATATTATTTATTAATTTGAGTCATATAATTGTTATATGATCAAATTAACCCTTAATTATACAAGATAATTAAACATATGATTATAAGTATTTGTGGGACAAATATCAAAAATCAAAATGGACCACATGACACTAGTGGGTGCCGAAATTCATGTAGTGTATAACATGATGGTTGTTGTTTCTTGTATCATACTACAACATGTGATCATGTCATGTTTATGACACATGATCATGTTCTAACTCACATCTACACTCAACCAATTTGCATGAGATTATTTTAAGCAAAATTAAGAGGCCACATAGGCCATGATGGCCGGACCATAGTGTCCTTAAAAGGACAACTTTGTTGTTCATTTTGGTGACTTGTTCATTCTTATTTTGCATGTACATCTCACTAAAATCCTCATCTCTCTAAAACCTCTCAAACACTAATATTTCCTATTACTAGAGTCGTAATAAAATGTAATATTAGTTCATCTTATCACTTGTGTTTTCTAGTCAAAGAACTAAGTGATTAGTTTGGGTTTTCTCTTGGGTGCTTCTTAAAGGAGGTCTTCTAATTTGAAGATTACAAGGAGGATCATCTATTTCTTTCTAGCACAAGAACAACAAGAAAGGTGTTTCTTGTTGTGCCCATATAAACCGAAATTTCCCAATGTAAGGAAATTTCTTCTTACTTTTTATTATGCATTTTAATTTGCATGCATGTTACATAGATCTTTATTAAACACTAAATTAACAAGTAATTTAGTAACTAATTAGAGGAGTCTAATTAGGGTCTATGAACTTTCATGTGGTATCAGAGCTAGCTTGTAGCATGCATCTTGATTTTAAGCATTAAAATCGGGTTATACGATAACTTGAGTAAAAAAAAAAAAAATCGAAAATTTATGTTAAAAATGGTTTTCACGAAATTTTCTGATTTGCATGCATACCTACTGACCTCAAAATTTTTGTGGTCAAATTTGGTGAATTTACGAATTAATTTGCTATTTATTATGTTTTATGGCCTTAATAACCGAGTTAACATGCGGTTTTATGTTAAAAGTTAACTAAAAATAGTTTTATGTTGAATCTGGCCTCTTATTTTTAATATGTTCTCACATGCATGGTGTAAATATTGTATGTAAATTTTCGTGACATTTAGTCATGTATTTCATGGTTATTGATTTTTATTGGATAAAAATCGATTTAAAGGAGTTATTTTGTTCTTAAAATTGAAACGAGACTTTCTGGAGTTAAAAATTTTTTTTACATTTTGAAATATTATTTATATCATTCTGGTAAAATTTGAAATTTTTTTTCATCATTTAACTATTTTAGTTGGTTTTTATTTGATAAAAACCGATTATTATAAAGCTATTTGTTCATAAAACCATTTCAAATTTTTTGGGCAAATGTTTTTGTTCTTGAGGTTCCTGGAAGTGTTCCAGTATGTACAAATATTTTTGTTTCAATTTTAATGATTTTTAATTTTATTTTGGGTTTAATTCATAAAAGTTATGAATAAACCTCTTTAAATAGCAAATGCGATCAATTCAAACTAATTAAATACAAGTGAAATTAGTGGGGACTAATTTTGAGTTCTAAATCAGTTTAGATAATTATTTTGAGCTTAAATACGATTTAATTGTTGATTATTGATTTTTAGTAGATAAAATCGATAAAATTCGTAAAAACCGAGCTAGAATGAACATGACAAGTGTTGAGGGTGATTTTGGCATGATTTTACAGCATTTTTATTTATGTTGTTGAATGAATGAATGTCATTTATTTATTTTATTGCAAGTTGTACCTAGTATGGCCTAGATTATTTTAATCGGTATTACCCGTAATGTAAGGGAATACCGATTTGGTTGTAATTTATTGCGATTTCGTATCGCCGTTTTGTAATAATTAATAATTTCATTTTATAGATCAAATGTATAATAGTAATTTGCTATGTATTCATTTGTATTTTTGTAATTATTTATTGTGAAGACGGTGATTCCCAAAGTCGGTGTTCCAAAAGACGGTGCCATATTGGAAAGCGTTCCATGAAGAGGCAAGGGACCAAGGAGTTGGTTTCCGATTTGTAATCATCTAGTTAATTAGATTAGCTAGGTGGCCATACTAGGATTTAATTTGATTGCTTGCTTTATTTTTCCGCACATGCCAAAATCACCAACATGCATTTTATTTATCGATTGTCAATTCAACGTTATTCAAAATTCACCGACTTAGTTCACTTATAGGGAATTAATAACTAAAATTGGCAAGACCTCTCACATAACTTAAAAAGGAATTGAGATTTAGCCTTACCAATTGAAGCACCTATGAATCCCGTGTTCATTAGGACAACCACAACGTGGACCTTTTTACCTCGGGTAAGTAGGGTGATACGATCACACGCCTAAATTGGGTTGGACTCAACAAGATAAGCGTTATCTTGGGACTAGGAGATGGGTTTAGTTGAAATCCGTCGACCGAGAGTTCTAGGAGTAGAATTAGTCAAAAGTTGACTTACCGTCTTTTACATAAAAGTTGCATAACATGTTCTTTTGTCTAAAATGCGGGTCTCGGAATCGCTTATATAATTTCGTGAGGGGTCATTATATGAGTGACTTGTTTAAATTGGTTATACAAGTAAAATTGATTAAAACAATGAATGTTAATATTTCCTAATTTTGTTGTAGTTATTCATAATTCGCAATGGCAAACAATAACAACACCGTTCAACTAGGAAAAGACTCATGGCTAAGGTCCGTTATGGACAAATGCATCTTAAAAGACGATGGAACTAATTTCGTCGAGTGGGAGCAAACGATCAAGAGTGCGGCGTTATCGGATAACGTTTTGCGCTACTTGACCGAGGCACCTCCAAATGAACCCGGCCCAAGAGCCACTAATGCGGCCAAAGCCGCCTATGAGGAATACCTTAAGGTAGCAAACGACGTCAAGATGGTCTTGATTTGGTCGATGTCCTCAAGCCTTAAGCAACAATACATCACCCTTGGAGCATATGAGATATTCTCTAGGGTGACGTTGGCTTTTTCTCAATCACCTGAGATTCGCCAATACAATGCTATGACTCGGCTTTTTGAAGCCAAGTTAGAGAGGGGCCAAAAGGTTGGCCCACATGTGCTTAAGATGGTGGAACATGTTGACACTCTAGATCGTCTAGGGGTCAAAATTCCTAAGAAGCTAGCGGTTGGCCGCATCCTTCACTCACTTCCTCCCAAGTTTGCCCAAGCTAGGGCAAACTATAACATGCATGGCATGGATAAGAGCTTTCACGAGCTCCATGCTCTCCTTACCCAAGTCGAAAGGGATATGGAAGCAAGTGGGAGTGAGCAAAAGGATGTTCTTTCAATGAGATTGAAGAACTTAAAGCTAGGGGTTCAAAAGGGGAAGGGAAAAGCCAAAGCCCAATTTAAGAAGCAAGGAAAGGGAAAGGGCAAAGCTATTATGAATAGCAATGCCAAGGCTAAGGGTAAGAAGCACGCCGAAGCCGAATGCTTTTATTGTAAAGGCAAGGGACATTGGAAACGCAATTGTCCCAAGTATTTGAAGGATAAGAAGGACGGATGTGTGACACCGTCAGGTATAATCCTCTCTTCTCTCTATATGATAGATATTAACTATGCTTGCACTTCCACTTGGGTATTTGATACTGGATGTGGTTCTCACCTTTGTAATCACTTGCAGGGGCTGAAGGACGTGCGAGCACTAGCCAAGGGTGATGTGGACCTACGAATGGGGAATGGAGCAAGAGTTGCCGCCGTCTCCATAGGAACTTATGTATTAACCCTAGCTAGTGGTCTTGAGTTGTATTTAAATAATTGTTATTTTGTACCCTCCTTGACTAAGAACATTATCTCCATTTCCGTACTTGATGCGGAGGGTTTCTCTTTTGTAATCAAGAACAATAGTTGTTCGTTTTCTTTTAATGATGTGTTTTATGGTAAAGCCATCTCTATTGGAGGCATTTATGTTCTTGATAATGTTAATGAAATATATCATATCGAAAGCAAGAAGCTCAAATTAGGTGAACCTAATCAATCATACCTTTGGCATTGTCGTTTAGGTCATATAAACGAACGACGCATAAAGAGACTTGTTTCAACGAAACTTCTCAAACCATTTGATTATGAATCTTATGGTGAATGCGAATCTTGTCTTTTGGGCAAGATGACTCGTGCTCCTTTTACGGGAAAAGGGACACGAGCAAGTGAAGTATTAGGCCTTGTACATACCGACGTATGTGGCCCAATGACTCACCAAGCTAGAGGTGGTTACAAGTACTTCATTACTTTTACCGACGATTTAAGTAGATATGGATACGTCTACTTAATGAGGCATAAGAGTGAAGCCTTTGAAAAGTTCAAAGAGTTTCAACATGAAGTGGAAAACCAATTGAATAATGAAGATAAAAACCCTACGATCCGATCGTGGTGGTGAATATCTAAATTATGAATTTGATTCACACCTAAAAGATTGTGGTATAGTATCACAATGGACTCCTCCTGGAACACCTCAATTAAATGGTGTGTCTGAAAGGAGAAACCGAACTTTATTAGATATGGTTCGGTCGATGATGAGCCTTACAGAGCTTCCTGACTCGTTTTGGGGATTTGCCATCTTAACCGCAACATTTTCACTAAATCGTAGCCCGACTAAAGCGGCCAATAAAACTCCATATGAGATATGGAAAGGAAAGGTTCCTTATTTGTCGTTTATGAAAATTTGGGGTTGCGAGGCGTTTGTTCATGAGAAGTCTAATGACAAGCTCGCACCCAGATCCGACAAATGTTATTTTGTAGGATACCCTAAGGAGACTCGTGGATATTACTTCTACAACCGTCATGAGGACAAAGTGTTTGTGTCTCGTGATGCTGTCTTTCTAGAAAGCGATTTCGTTTCTAAAAGGCAGAGTGGGAGAAAATTCGAACTTGATGAAGTTCGAGAGCCACAAACCGAAAATGAAGTGGAGGAAAACTGCAACAGGAGTTCAAGGCCATGCTCAAAGACAAGGACAATCAACCTATGATCAGTCTAACCAGGATTCTATGCCAAACCTACCCTATGTCAAAAGCTATCTTAATGCTTTGTATAGCCCAGGCCCAAGCCACCACACAAAGACACGAGCCAGTGGTAGCCATGACACGAGCCAAGACCAAACAAGCCACAAAACAGACTCCCAAAACAAGCCAACAAAACCTTTGGAAACTCAGCCAGCAGCAGTGCCTTGGGGAGGGTCTCAGGGCAACTTCCAAGCTTAGGGACTCCAAACCAACTATGGGGCATGGTACTAGGGAGGGTCTACTACCTTTTTGTCCAGGAAACCTTCCTCAGAAAACGTCAAGAACACCCCTCAAAACACAACCCAAGTGAACCAGTCCAGTTACAGCCTTACATGTAGCAGTTTAGCTGTTTTGTCAAAACTTCCTCTTTAGCCAATCAAACAAGCCTAACCAATCCCTAAACCTATGTCTTGGGAAGGTCCTCTACAACTTTCCCCAGGACTTCCCTTCCAAGAAACAAACACACAAAGAGTTAGCTTAGGGACAACTTCAAACTGTCCAGATTTCAGCCTTTGGTGTAGTAGTTAATATGTCACTGTCAACCTTCCCCTTTTGAACAAACAATGCGTGAGGTACCTTCAGCACATCTTTGGGAGCCTTCCTACTTCAGTTTGGTTCACAAACCCAAGCTTGAAAGTCCACTCTTCACCCAAGACACACCTGATCAAACAATTAAGGAAGATTGTCTCTTTAGAAACTACTTTCTACTTTATCTACTTTATGTCAGAATTCTGCAAGTTTGTAGCTGTTATTTTGTTTCATGTTGTAAGCCCTTGTGGCCCTAGATGTATCCTAAACGTCTGAATGTAACTTTGCTGCCTATATAAGGCCTTCACCTAATGAAATGCAAATCAGATTTGAAGTAAAACATAAAACTGAAACCTTGTTTCTGTTGAAATCTCTTGGCTGTGTGCTTGAGACAACTTCCTTTGCTTTGTGCTTGGAAGTGAGCTTGGGTCCTTAGCTGTGTGCTGGGATCAAGGTTCAACCCTCAACCATTGGCTTTGTGCTTTGGTTAAGGTCCTATCCTTGTTCTTTAACAATCAATTCAAACAGAAACAGAGTATTTGCAAGTGTCTTAATCTTAGCTCAAATTGTCATTGTTTAGTTGTCTTTTCTGAATAGTTTCAGTGCAAATTGGTTATCAGAGCTTTGGTTTGTGAGTTCATCTACCTAACTACATTAAAAACACAAAATACAACCATGAGTGAAGAGAGAATCACAGGTCTTGAAAACACAGTTCAAGATCTTGCCAGAACTGTAATGGAGGTCTCTAGATCTGTCAATGAACTCCTTGAGGGCCAACAGAACAATGATACAAGGGGAGGCAGAGGTCGAGGAAGAGGAGCACCTTTCCCACAAGGTGGAGTAAGGAGGAGACAACCTGTAGATCAGTTTGAAATGTCAGATTCAGATGGCTCAGATCACAATCTTCTCAGACACCAAGACAAAGATATCAAGGTAGAGATTCCTGACTTTCTAGGTAGCTTGAACCCTGATGATTTCTTAGATTGGCTAAGGTCTGTAGAAAGAGTCTTTGAGTTTAAAGGATACACTGATAGAAAGGCTTTTAAGGTTGCTATCATGAAACTAAAAGGCTATGCCTCACTGTGGTATGAAAACATGAAAACCTTGAGGGTTAGGGAAGGGAAAGAACCTGTTAAGTCATGGCTCAAACTGAAAAAGAAGATGAGAGCTAAGTTTGTCTCTAGGGACTACACTCAGGACATGTTCATTAAGCTCACTCACCTTAAACAAGAACAAAAACCTGTAGAATCTTATTTAAGAGACTTTGAACAACTTACATTGCAATGTGAGGTTGTTGAGAAATCTGAGCAAAAGATAGCAAGGTTTTTAGAAGGCTTGGATGAGAGGATAGCTAGTAAAGTTAGGCTGCAAAACATATACTCCTTTGAGGAAGCTGTCAACTTGTCCTTAAGAGTAGAAAAGTTGGGGAAAGGGAAAGCCAGTGTCTCTAAAACTCCTGCTAGAACACCTAACTACAAACCTTTTGTAGGAATTAAGATGGGAGAACCTGTGGCTCCTACTAAGACTCCTTTTAACCCTGATAAAAGCAAGGTTGTTGAGGCAGGCCAAAGGAAGACTACCCCCCTCAAAAAGTGTTTTCAATGTCAAGGATATGGACATTTTGCTAGAGAATGTCCATCTAAAAGAGCTCTGAGCACTCTAGAGGTAATCCATTGGGGGGATGATGAGGTGTTGGTCTGTGATGAGGAGATGGAAGAGCCTGAGATAGAGGCTAGTGAGGAGTTGATAGAACCTGATGCTGGGTTAAGTCTGGTGACTTGGAGGGTGATGCACACACAACCCCAACCCTTAGAAGAAGATCAAAGACACCAGATCTTTAGAACTAGGTGCACCATAAAAGGGAGGGTGTGTAATCTGATTGTGGATGGAGGGAGTTGCACCAATGTAGCCTCTAAGACAATGGTGGATAAACTAACATTGGCCACCAAAGACCACCCTCAACCTTACAAGCTTAGGTGGCTGAACAAGGGGGCTGAAGTTAGAGTAGATCAACAATGTGTTGTTCCATTTTCTATTGGGAAAGGATATGCTGATGAGGCCTTGTGTGATGTATTGCCTATGGATGCTTGTCACCTTCTATTAGGGAGGCCCTGGGAGTTTGATAGGGATGCTGTCCATCAGGGAAGGGACAATACTTACTCTTTTAGGTTTGGGAAGAAGAAAATCATCTTAGCTCCTTTACCCCCTATCCTGAAAGGGAACCCTCCACTCTTATCTGAAGCTGCTAAGGAAGTTCTGATGTTAAGTGAAGCAGAGATGGAGCAAGAGTTAAATGATCTTAGGCCAGTCTATGTCCTCCTCACCAAGGAGGTAGGGGAAGGGTCTAACCAAGTGCCTAAGGAAGTACAAGCCTTGCTGAAAACCTATGAGGATGTTTTCCCTGCTGAACTACCTAGTGGATTACCCCCACTAAGGGGAATTGAGCACCACATTGATCTAGTACCTGGGGCTGTCCTTCCAAACAAGCCAGCCTATAGAAGTGACCCCAGGGCAACACAAGAGCTGCAATCTCAGGTGGGAGAATTGCTTAGCAAAGGGTATGTCAGGGAGTCTCTTAGTCCTTGTGCTGTACCAGCACTGCTAGTGCCTAAGAAGGATGGAACTTGGAGGATGTGTATAGATAGCAGAGCAATTAACAATATCACCATTAAGTATAGGTTCCCTATACCTAGACTCAATGACATTCTGGATGAACTCAGTGGGGCTCAAGTGTTCACTAAGATTGATCTAAGGCAAGGGTATCATCAAGTAAGGATAAGAGCTGGAGATGAGTGGAAGACTGCTTTCAAGACCAAGCATGGGCTGTATGAATGGTTAGTGATGCCATTTGGGCTCTCCAATGCCCCTAGCACCTTCATGAGGCTCATGACAGAAGTCTTAAGGCCTTACTTGGGAAATTTCATTGTGGTATACTTTGATGACATTCTAGTCTACAGTTCAAGCAAGAAGGAACACCTACAACATCTGAACTTGCTTTGTGAGGTTCTCAGGAAGAATAAGCTATATGGTAAGCTAGAGAAGTGCACTTTCATGCAGCCTGAGGTTCACTTCCTTGGGTTCATCATATCAAAGGATGGGGTAGCTGTTGATCCTGAGAAGGTTAAGGCAATCAGGGATTGGCCCACACCTAAGACAGTAACAGAGGTCAGGAGTTTCCATGGGTTGGCATCCTTCTATAGAAGGTTCATTCAGGGGTTCAGTTCTATCATGGCTCCTATCACAGAATGCATGAAGAAAGGAGAGTTTACTTGGGGAGAAAAGGCAGAGAAGTCCTTCAAAACCATTAAGGATCTGTTGTGTAGATCCCCTATACTAGGCTTACCTGACTTTAACAAACTGTTTGAAGTAGAATGTGATGCAAGTGGGTTAGGAGTTGGGGCAGTACTGGTTCAAGAGAAGAGGCCCATAGCCTATTTCAGTGAGAAGCTAAGTGGAGCAAGGTTAAATTACTCTACCTATGACAAAGAGTTTTATGCCATAGTGAGAGCTCTGAATCATTGGGGGCATTACCTAAAACCTAAGCCTTTTGTGCTACATTCAGACCATGAGGCTTTAAAGTTCATCAATGGTCAACACAAGCTCAACCCCAGGCATGCTAAGTGGGTAGAGTTCCTGCAATCTTTCTCCTTTTCAAGCAAGTACATAGAAGGCAAGAACAATGTGGTAGCTGATGCTCTTTCTAGGAGATCTGTGATGTTGTCATTCATGGAGCAAAGGGTCCTAGGCTTTGAATTCATGAAGGAACTCTACATGGAAGATCCAGACTTCAAGGAGGAATGGGAAGTGTATGCAGAGGGAAAACTCAAGAAGGGGAGCAAGTACTTGACACAGAATGGATTCCTCTTCCAAGGAAACAAACTATGCATACCTAGAGGTCCTTACAGAGGATTACTAGTCAAGGAGGTCCATTGCAATGGACTTGCAGGACACTTTGGGGTACAAAAGACCTATGAGATATTGCATGAGCAGTTCTATTGGCCCAAGATGCTAGGTGATGTGCAGGACACTATTAAAAGGTGCAAACCCTGTCAACTAGCCAAATCACAGTTCCATGCAGGTCCCTACACCCCACTACCTGTACCAAACAAACCTTGGGAGGACATCAGTATGGATTTCATAGTGGCATTGCCTAGGACACAAAGGGGCAAAGACTCAGTAATGGTGGTAGTGGATAGGTTCAGCAAAATGGCCCATTTTGTTGCTTGTAAGAAGACAGAAGATGCCATGGGGGTAGCAGAACTCTACTTCAAGGAAATAGTAAAGTTGCATGGGGTACCAAGAAGCATTGTGTCTGATAGGGATACTAAGTTTATGAGCCACTTTTGGAGGTCACTCTGGAGGCTCCTAGGTTCAAGGTTACTCTTCAGCACAGCCTACCATCCCCAAACAGATGGACAGACAGAGGTTACTAACAAAACTCTAGGAAGAATCTTGAGATGTATCATTGCTAAGTCATTAAAGGATTGGGATATCAAACTGTCACAAGCTGAGTTTGCATTCAATAGAGCTCCCTCACACAGCACAGGTAAGACCCCTTTTGAAGTTGTTTATGGTGCTAATCCTCTAATGCCTACAGACCTAGCACCAGTGATAAGGAAAGAAGTCAACTATGATGCCAAAGAAAGAGTACAACAGATGATGCAGATTCACAGTCAAGTCAAGAAACAGATTGAGAGAACAAATGAAATGTATAAGTCAAGAGCCAAAGGTCCAAAGAAAGCTAGAGAGTTCAAGGCAGGAGACATGGTGTGGCTGCACTTAAGGAAAGAAAGATTCCCAGAGAAGAGGAAAAACAAACTCATGCCAAGAGCTGATGGTCCTTTTGAAGTGCTTGAAAGGGTAGGACCTAATGCTTACAAGATAGATTTACCAGGGGATTATGGGGTACATGGGACATTCAATGTGGGAGACCTAAGTCATTATCAAGAAGACTCTGAGGATGAAGAGGATTTGAGGGCAAATCTTTTTCAAGAAGGAGGGGTTGCAACAGGAGTTCAAGGCCATGCTCAAAGACAAGGACAATCAACCTATGATCAGCCTAACCAGGATTCTATGCCAAACCTACCCTATGTCAAAAGCTATCTTAATGCTTTGTATAGCCCAGGCCCAAGCCACCACACAAAGACACGAGCCAGTGGTAGCCATGACACGAGCCAAGACCAAACAAGCCACAAAACAGACTCACAAAACAAGCCAACAAAACCTTTGGAAACTCAGCCAGCAGCAGTGCCTTGGGGAGGGTCTCAGGGCAACTTCCAAGCTTAGGGACTCCAAACCAACTATGGGGCATGGTACTAGGGAGGGTCTACTACCTTTTTGTCCAGGAAACCTTCCTCAGAAAACGTCAAGAACACCCCTCAAAACACAACCCAAGGAACCAGTCCAGTTACAGCCTTACATGTAGCAGTTTAGCTGTTTTGTCAAAACTTCCTCTTTAGCCAATCAAACAAGCCTAACCAATCCCTAAACCTATGTCTTGGGAAGGTCCTCTACAACTTTCCCCAGGACTTCCCTTCCAAGAAACAAACACACAAAGAGTTAGCTTAGGGACAACTTCAAACTGTCCAGATTTCAGCCTTTGGTGTAGTAGTTAATATGTCACTGTCAACCTTCCCCTTTTGAACAAACAATGCGTGAGGTACCTTCAGCACATCTTTGGGAGCCTTCCTACTTCAGTTTGGTTCACAAACCCAAGCTTGAAAGTCCACTCTTCACCCAAGACACACCTGATCAAACAATTAAGGAAGATTGTCTCTTTAGAAACTACTTTCTACTTTATCTACTTTATGTCAGAATTCTGCAAGTTTGTAGCTGTTATTTTGTTTCATGTTGTAAGCCCTTGTGGCCCTAGATGTATCCTAAACGTCTGAATGTAACTTTGCTGCCTATATAAGGCCTTCACCTAATGAAATGCAAATCAGATTTGAAGTAAAACATAAAACTGAAACCTTGTTTCTGTTGAAATCTCTTGGCTGTGTGCTTGAGACAACTTCCTTTGCTTTGTGCTTGGAAGTGAGCTTGGGTCCTTAGCTGTGTGCTGGGATCAAGGTTCAACCTTCAACCATTGGCTTTGTGCTTTTGTTAAGGTCCTATCCTTGTTCTTTAACAATCAATTCAAACAGAAAACAGAGTATTTGCAAGTGTCTTAATCTTAGCTCAAATTGTCATTGTTTAGTTGTCTTTTCTGAATAGTTTCAGTGCAAAAACGTTCCCTCCTCGTCTGAAACGGTTATTGTCCCTAGAAGGTCAGGTAGAATTAGTTCTCAACCTGATCGTTACCTCGGATGTATCGAGGGAGATGGTGATTTATTACTTTTTGAAAGTGATGAACCCACAACCTACAAGTCGGCCGTTTCTAGTCCCAACTCCAAGCATTGGCTAGAGGCCATGCAATCCGAAATGGATTCTATGTACGAAAATCAAGTATGGGACTTGGTAGACTTACCTGAGAAGGTGCGACCTCTTCAGTGCAAGTGGATCTACAAGATCAAGAATGGCATAGATGGACATAATGATATCTACAAAGCTAGATTGGTGGCAAAAGGCTTCACTCAAGTTCATGGTTTACACTATGACGAAACTTTTGCCCCAGTCGCTATGCTTCGATCCATTAGGATTCTCTTAGCGGTTGCCGCATTTTATAACTATGAAATTTGGCAAATGGATGTCAAAACCGCCTTCTTGAATGGGATTCTAGAAGAGGAAGTGTACATGACACAACCTGAAGGTTTTGAGGATAAATCCAACCCTAAGAAGGTATGCAAACTTAAGAGATCCATTTATGGTCTTAAGCAAGCATCAAGGAGTTGGAATCATCGCTTCGATCATGTAATTAAACAAAATGGATTCACTCGAAGTGTCGAGGAACCATGTTTATACATGAAGTTTAGTGGGAGCAAAGTTACTTTCCTTATCTTGTATGTGGATGACATACTTCTCATTGGGAATGATATACCAATGCTTACTTCTACCAAGGAGTGGCTTGGGAAACATTTCCAGATGAAGGATTTGGGAGAGGCACAACGCATTTTGGGTATCCGGATCTATAGAGATAGATCCAAGAGGATACTAGCATTAAGTCAAGAAGCTTATATAGATAAGATTCTTGATCGGTTCAAAATGAAAGACTCTAAGAGAGGCTTTCTTCCAATAGGTCATGGTATCACTCTGAGTAAATCCCAGAGTCCTACTGTCACCGAGGAGATTGAACGCATGAAGTTGATCCCTTATGCTTCAGCAGTTGGGTCAATCATGTATGCTATGATGTGCACTCGCCCTGACATCGCCTATGCTTTGAGCATGACGAGTCGTTATCAAGCCAATCCAGGTGAGAGTCACTGGATAGCCGTAAAGAACATCCTTAAGTACTTACGAAGGACTAAAGATTCGTTCTTGGTGTTTGGAGGAGAGACTGAGTTGCGTGTAAAGGGTTACACGGACGCTAGTTTCCAAACTGATAGGGATGATTTAAAATCCCAATCCGGCTATGTCTTTATGTTGAATGGAGGAGCCGTTTGCTGGAAAAGCTTCAAGCAAAGCGTGACTGCGGATTCTACAACAGAAGCTGAGTACCTCGCGGCATCAGAGGCTGCAAAGGAAGCTGTGTGGATTCGGCAGTTCTTGGAAGGACTAGGAGTAGTCCCTACTGCCACAGATCCCATCACGATGTATTGTGATAACAGTGGGGCTATCTTTCAAGCAAAGGAGCCCAAGTCTAGTAACAAGTCTAGACATGTACTTAGGAAATACCATGTAATTAGAGATTACGTGGAGAGGAAGGAAATAGATGTATGTAAGGTTGGGACAGACGATAACATCGCTGATCCTCTAACCAAGCCTCTTACAAAGGCTAAACATGACAGTCATGTCGTCTCGATGGGATTAAGACGAGTTCCTGAATTCCTCTAGATTATGTGATATGTAATAATTGAATGTTGTATCAATGTTTACATATATGATAATTGTATTCATTGTTCGAGCTTTATATGCGCTCTTTTATTTAGTATTGACTAAATTTTATTACTTTGTTTTATTTTCATTGGTTATAAGAAAGGTTGAACTCAATTCAAGTGAACATGATGAACTTAGTAATTGTCCCTAGTCATTTGCATAAGGTGACGTCTCGAAATGACTAGATTGTAAGTCGATCGATGGTTGGTTCAGCACCATGGGGTCATGGGGATGACTGATCGTTTACATAGACAGACTGTAGAGACACTCTGTCGGACAGTGACCATGATAGAGTCCCTTATCAAAATTGTTGAAGCCTGGTCGTGGCGGGGATTTCTATTATATTCCTATGAGTCGATTCTTTAGACTGGCGACCATTTACCTGAGTCGGTGTATTTTCCGATTGACTTTGGTTTTTGTCCTAGGTCGTGCCGTGAAAGGAGGCCGATGGGCATCTACTGGGTCATGGTGATTTGCATTATACAGTGTAAGTTGGGTCAACAGGAATTGTCCACCCGCGTTGGGTATTAACATCTTCGGGCCACTCGAGGAGTAGTGACTGGAAATGCGTGGCCACGCTCGGAAGAGATCTATGGTAGATTTTCCGGTCAGACAGTTACTCTCCAGATCGAGAAAACCACTCAATTTATTTTTCCAATCGCAAGTGCGACCTGAAAGACACCTTGCGATGAGTGGGAGGATGTGACGCATAAGTGACAAGAGAATTGGTAGCACACAACTTGTCGAGACAAGTGGGAGATATTGTGGGAGTAGGAGTTAAACGTCAGTTGATTAACGTAAATCGATAACGGTCAGCTGACTAGAGTTAGACGTTATTGTCGTATGACGGCGGTAATCAACTGACCCCTTTCGGTCACACCTATAGGATGAGACCCAAACAGAAATCTAATTATTTGTATACGATACATATTAATTAGTACTTTATATATATATTTGATATATGTTTAGTTACGAGAGTTAATTATTGGAAATTGAGTTACGAACTCATTCCGGATAAGTTTATTAGTCAATTATACGATAATTGACTGAATAAATTTTACGTCTTATTTTAATACGATTAAATAAGATTTAATTTAATGATTAATAGTTAATTCATTAAATTAGTTGAGGTTATGCATATACTTTGAGGTAGAGGTGATTAGTTAATTATATTTACAAGGAGTTGTAAAATAATCTAACTAGGCATTGTGGGACCCATTATATATTGATATAATGATAAAATATCACTTAAAAGTTAAGTGTATATTATTTATTAATTTGAGTCATATAATTGTTATATGATCAAATTAACCCTTAATTATACAAGATAATTAAACATATGATTATAAGTATTTGTGGGACAAATATCAAAAATCAAAATGGACCACATGACACTAGTGAATGCCGAAATCATGTAGTGTATAACATGAGGGTTGTTGTTTCTTGTATCATACTACAACATGTGATCATGTCATGTTTATGACACATGATCATGATCTTATTCACTACTACACTCAAAGTAATTGCATGGGATTATTTTAAGCAAAATAAGAGGCCACATAGGCTTGCTATAGCCGGACCATAGTGTCCTTAAAAGGACAACTTTGTTGTTCATTTTGGTGACTTGTTCATTCTTATTTTGCATGTACATCTCACTAAAATCCTCATCTCTCTAAAACCTCTCAAACACTAATATTTCCTATTACTAGAGTAGTAATAAAATCTAATATTAGTTCATCTTATCACTTGTGTTTTCTAGTCAAAAACTAAGTGATTAGTTTGGGTTTTTCTCTTGGGTGCTTCTTAAAGGAGGTCTTCTAATTTGAAGATTACAAGGAGGATCATCTATTTCTTTCTAGCACAAGATCAACAAGAAAGGTGTTTCTTGTTGTGCCCATATAAACCGAAATTTCCCAATGTAAGGAAATTTCTTCTTACTTTTTATTATGCATTTTAATTTGCATGCATGTTACATAGATCTTTATTAAACACTAAATTAACAAGTAATTTAGTAACTAATTAGAGGAGTCTAATTAGGGTCTATGAACTTTCATCCCGTGAAGGACGCAGGCTGCGTCGTAGGACGCAGGCTGCGTCATACGCTGCCAACAGAAATTTTCCTGCACTGACCCCTTTTCGTAAAATGATCATATCTCCTTTGTTACTTGCTTGTTTTGGGCGTGTGACATCTCGTTGGAACCGTAAGAGGTTAAGCTATCACCTCGAATAGGAATTTCTGCATTCCCATATCTACAACTCTAGTTATGACCGTTTGAAGTGGACCCTTGTTTTCGTTGGTTTCCAAACAACGTTGTTTTGGAGAGGTATCTATGTTTTTTATTCATTATGCTTCATAAACTTGTTCTAATGCTTATGTATCATGTATTGACTCATGTTTATCATATTTAAACTTATATGATTCC
>JAIUZE010075432.1:26211-47467 GCA_022085475.1 Heliosperma pusillum
ACTTTTGTATTTCCTTATATGTACGTTAAAGGTGATATGGCTGGGAGAACCCGGAGTTACTCCCCACTGACTGTGGCGTTCATGTTTTTCATGAAAGAACAGGTTGCTTGCATGGATTGACTTTTTGGATGTGACATTTTGGGTTCGGGTGTGAGCTAGCGGGCGTAGTCCCTGGATGATTAACCTCTAGACGATTTTAACTAGTTTTCTAAACACTTGTTCTTTGTTAACTTTTTAAGAGACCCCGTCTCTTTGTTGTATTTCCGTACTTAGTTGTAATGTTTTGACACTCCTCGTTTTATTTAACTTGCATGTTTAAAAGTTTTTAAAAACTACCTATTTCCGCAATATAATTCACATGCGTGTTTGTTTATTATTTCCGCATTCGCGAGGGTTGTCACAGTTCATGACAATGATCTAAGGCTTCTTCAAAATACTTCATTAAAGACTTCTTAGATAAATTCTTAACTTGCTTTTTAAGTTCAAGATGACTAACCTCTTCATCATCTTCTGAATCTGGTTCTGAATCTGAGTTGCCAACAAGACACATCTCGGATTCGCTTTCATTGTCACTGTCTGAAATTAGGTCAAGACTGACGTTGCTTAGACACAAGTTGGCGACTTCCTCTTCCTCTGACTCGTCGTCCTCTGTGTCAAGATCTCCCCAGCAATAAGCCATCATCACTTGCTTGAATTCCTTCTTGGTTTTGTCTCGTTGATTTTTGTCTTTGATTTTCTTCCATGTAGGGCAATCTTTGATCATGTGATCATTATCCCCACATTTGAAGCAACCACGACTTGAAATAGACCCTTTTGACTCAATTGGCTTCTTGTAAGATTTGTTATTGTTATTGTTAAACGTTTTCCCTTGTGGTTTATTAAAGAACTTTTTCTTAAAACGTCTAGCAAATAACACTGTTTCATCTTCAAGATCCGAATCTTGTCTTTCACTGGATTCGGCTTGTAAAGCCAATTTCTTGCTATTACTATCATTTTCCTCATCTTCATCAAGAGTAATCTCGTGAGCCATTAGGGTTCCAAGTAGCTCTTGATAAGATAGGTCAGATAGATCTTTACATTCCTCAATTTTCGTCACCTTAGGTCTCCATCGTTTAGATAGACTTCTAAGGATCTTCCTGGCAATTTCCTTGGAGTCAAAAGTTTTTCCAAGATTTTTCAATTCATTAATGATACTAGAGAAGCGAGTGGACATGCTGTCAAGTGATTCATTGTGTTCCATAGAGAACAGTTCGTATTTTTGCATCAGTAAAGCAATACGTTGCTTTTTGACAACAGTTGTCCCCTCATAGGCTAACTCTAGACCATCCCATATTTCCTTGGCAGTAGAACTAGATGAGAAACGATCAAATTCAGTATGGGTCATGCCGTTTTGCAACAGACTAATAGCCTTTGAATTTTTCTCAGCTTTCTTATAATCTGCCTCAACATAGTCATCTTCTTTCTTTTCGACGCGAGTGCCATTAACAGATCCAAGCATGATCTTATTAGGGCCATTCTTAATGATTAGCCAACACTCCCAATCGTTACCCTTTATGAAATGGGTCATCATATTTTTCCATAAACTGTAGTTCTTCCCATCGAATACGGGACACTTCAGATGTTTGGAATCCATTAAAATAAAATTAAATGCAGCGGAAAATAAATAAAAATAAAAGGATAAATGGATCAGACTCCTTGCTGTAAGGCAATCAAGAGCACGAGGCTCTGATACCAATTGTAGAGTCTATTGATCGAATACGAAAGAGGGGGGGTGAATTGAGTATTAAAAACTAGCCCCACTTTTTCGATTTATATGATATGTAATTAATTATTTGATCTTATGAATTAAAATCAACTAATTAATTAATCAAAGTAAGTGCGAATAACGAAATAACGAAAAGTAAAGAGATAAGAGAGAGGCACACGATTTTTGAAGTGGTTCAGTTTCACACGTTGAAACCTACGTCCACTATTCTCGATTAATAATTTTTAGTACCTTTCTACGGATTACAAAAATTATCAACCCACTCGTATAATCAACACTATGATTATAACTCAAGGTGAGTATCGCTAAATACTCTATACTATCTTACGCTAAAAAGAAAGTACAATATAACTCACACAAATTCCCGTTAAAGAATTGTAAGCTTATAATGATGTACTATTATCCAATAACGTATTTCACTCAAACGATTGATAATAATTGATGCACGACTCTTTTGAAAAACAAACTCTAAAAATAATAAATATTTGCTCAAAGGTTTGCTTTAAAACGATTTTGGAAAATCAACACTAGTAAATATAGATGTGCCGTGTGAATGTAGTGTATTTCATGTATTTTGCAAATAATATATGAATGAGTATTTATAGTAGTAGAATCATAGTAGATCTAAAACCCTAGCATAATATTTAATAAAGATACTTATCTTATCATAAAATAATATTTGCTTATCTTTTAGAAATATCTTTATCTCAAAATATTATTTGGTTTATCTTATAGAAATATATTTATCTTTATATCTCAAAATATTGTTGTAAAGATATAGTAGAATCCTAGATTAGGTAAACTAAGGAAACAAACCTAAGGAGGCCGAAATTCCTAGCTCACGAAACCCTAGGAGGCACGAATCCCTAGGTGGCACAAACTAGGTTTTCACGAAACCCTAGATGGCTCAAACACTAGGTGGGCTAATTAGGTTAACAACAAATTGAGATAGAATATATTAGAAACCCTAGGTAGCATGACAACCCATAAGTTGTATTACTAACCAATAGAATCTCATAAATATATTCTCTAATAAAACTTTTGATAAATATAAAAAATACTCTTTCACTTTTGAAAACATTTCAAAACATTTTATTTCCAAAATCATGCATCAATATTTTATCATCCAAAGTCATAGACTAAAGCTATAACTTTTGAACATAAAATCTCTCGAATGGAATAGTTACCGAATGACGACCTATACTATCTAATCTTCACAAAGATCTTCAGTATACGGATCATCTCTTCATCTTGATCACAAAGACCCTCCATCTCGAGTCTTGTGTAGTTTTATGTAGATCTTGCTTGAAGCGATTTTCTTTAAAGTTATGTCTGGTTAGCTATAACTTTCATGTTCACTTCCAAAGTTATTCCTGAAGTTGTTATAACTTTGGCTCATAGACTTTGTCAAAGCTATGCCTAACTTTGATCTTTCCTTTCATAATTGTTGCTAGCTATAATAAGACTAAAGCACACAATTACACGCATATGATATATCGAGTAAAACATATTATCACGTAAACACGTGTCATTATCAAAACTATCAAATTGGTCCAACAATGTTACTAATTGGTAAGGCTAATCTCAATTTTTAAATATGTGAGAGATCTTGTCAATTTAGTTATTAATTCTTTATAAGTGAACTAAGTCGGTGAATTGTGAATAACGTTGAATTGACAATAACAGAAAATAAAATGCATGTGTGACGATTTTGGCATGAGCGGAAATATAGCAAGCAACCAAGCAACGAAAAATCCTAGTATGGCCACCTAGCTAATCAAATTAACTAGATAATTACAAATTCGGAAACCAACTCCTTCGTCCCTTGCCTCTTCACTTGGAACGCCTTCCAAAAATGGCACCGTCTTGAGGGGAGTCACCGGTCTTCATAAAAATATTTACAAATATACAAATTCCTATTATACATTTTTTATATAAAATGAAATTATTAATTATTACAAACCGGCGATACGAGATCGCAATAAAAATTACAACCAAACCGTTATTCCCTTACATTACGGGTAATAACGATTAAAAATAACTAGGTCATACTAGGTACAAAATTTGCATAAATTATTAAATAAATGACATTCATTAATTCAACCATAAATAAAATAAATTGCAGCAAAATTCATGCCAAAATCGCCCTAAACACATTCATGCTCATTGTAGCTCGATTTTACGGGATTTATTGATTTTTAACCATTAAAAATCAATATCAACATTTAAATCTCATTTAAATTCAAACTAATTAACTAAACTTTTTTATAATTCAAAATTAGTCCCTACTAATTTTTTTGGTCATTAATTAGATCGATTTGATTTCATTTGCAAAATATAACGGTTTAATCATAACGTTTATGAAAAAAACCCAAAATAAAATATAAAAATCGTAAACAATTGAAACCAAAAATTTTGTACATTCTGGAACATTTCCAGGAACTTTAAAAATTAAAAAAATTTGCTCAAAAATTTAAATTAATTTTAAGAACAAATAACTTTGTATTTAACGGTTTTATCAAATAAAAACAATTAAATATAGTAAAATAGTGAAACAAATTATGCAATTTAACCAAGAAGATAAAAATCATAATGTAAAATGTACCAAAAAATTTCATGACCAGAAAAGGACGTTTCATTTTTATGAACATTATAATCTCATATTATCGACTTTTTATCTTATAAAATCAATAAACATGTAATACTTAATTAAAAATCACAAAAATTTTACATAAAGTATTTAAGACATGCATGTGAGATCATATTAAAATTTCAAGGCCAGAATCAACACGCAACTATTTTTAGTTAACTTTTAACATCAAATATGCATATTAACTCGGTTTAAAAGCCAAAAATCAATATAAATAGAAAATTGTTCCCTAAAATAACGAAATTTTACTAAAAGCATTTTGAGGTCAGTAGGTATACATGCACCAAACAATTTCGTCCAAATCATATTTTAACTCAAATTTTTGATTTATTAGTTATCTTATAACTTTTAATAAAAATTGTCCAAAATGAACATGCATGCTACAAGCTAGCTCTGATACCACATGAAAGTCCATAGACCTTAATTAGACTCCTCTAATTAGTTACTAAATTACTTGTTAATTTAGTGTTTCATAATCTATGTAACATGCATGCAAATAGAAAGACAATATATAAAAGAAGAAATTTTCTCACATTGAAAAGGAAATTAAATGGGCACAATAAGGACTCCTTGTAACACCCGCAAATGTACCCAATTTGTATTTTAAAAATATTATTAGGATACTTTTTACGGTAATTTTAGATTTAGTCTAGAACTTAGTTTCCCGTGTCTAATTTAGCAAATCCGAGTTCGTATTTGGACTCTACTCGGAATTCCGTGTGAGTTACGCCTTAAGGCGAATTTTGGGCTTTTTCCCCCATATTCTTCCACTCACCCTTTTATAACCCATACTACCCTTATTCTTCCACTCACTCTCTTCTTCCTCAACAAACCCCCAAAACCCTAACCACCATTTTCTTTCTCAACTTAAGCTTCTCATAACACATCCATTCCTCACTTAAATCTCCTTATTTTTATCTTAATCTTCCGCTCTCATCGTCCTCTACCTTGTGAGGTAATAAAATTACCGTCTTTCTCATTTTCAAATTTTCGGTCTTTCTCAAAGGTGAATTATATCCACCTTTTGTCGTCTTTGTATAGGTGGAGACCTTCAAGACCCCGATAAGGATTCCTACCTAGTGGAGGAAGACTTAGAAATCGATTGAAGACACGTAAAGGTAACAGTGACGGGTTACTCGATATCAATACGAGATTTAATGTGTTTTTGATGTTAGTAAATGTATTTAGAATAGGATGAGTATTCATAGTGTGACACCCTCAAATTTGCGGAAAGAAAAAAAATAATTTAAATACATAATGAAGGTGTCTGAAATAAAAAAGGTCATTACAAAACGGAAACAATATTATACAAAAGAAATATACTAGACGGGAGACATATCTCCCGTATAAATACGGAAATAAAACGAGTGTATAATAATATACAATCTAAGAACCGAATATAGGTCCAAGGTAAATACTTCGCTCGCTAGCTCGTCAATGTACCCCAAATATGCATTCACCACCTGTTCGACCGCATTAAATATAAACACGGAAGCCACAGTCAGTGGGGAGTAACTCCGAGTTCTCCCAGCCACGAAATGTCGAGTTTAATGAAACATGAATAACATAAAAGCAATGTATATGGAAAATACAAAACTTAAACATATATGATATGCTTTTCATGTTATGAAACAGATAACTAACAAATAACCTAGCATGTGAAAGCTATCATGTGAAACCGATAATAAACTATAACTCGAGGTAGGGAAGCTGGTATGCTAGCTCAGAGGTTCCTCTCAGAAACATGGCCGTGATACACTCAAACCCTAATCAACACGTAATCATGTGAATCAGTTAACAATCGGTAATCCAAACTCTATCAATCTTAGCCGGCTTGCATCTCACCTTCTAAACCTCATAGAATCATACAAACATGAAAGACCAATACTTCTACAAACAGGCATAAGTTCTTAGGACAGTCAATATAAGACTTCTGTAACTCGAGTCTATACCACGAGGTAGGATATACTTAAATATTTAGGCTCAGCGGTCACTCCGGTAACATGGCCCAAATACCAAGCACACATCTAGGCTCAGCGGTTACACTAATAACATGGCCCAGATCCAAAGCACATATCTTAGCTCATAGGTTCCTCTCAGAAACATGTCCAAGATACGACTCAACCCTAAACCTAGAACTGGGCTCAATACCTGTGGAGATAAATGCGAAATCCCAATCCGGCATCCAAGACCCATGATACAATCACATGAGTACACCCTAAGAAGATCCATCAAAGGGGTTGGCTAGTACTAAATCTGGCTCCATTTCCCAAAGTGGAAACTATGGCAGCCATGCCCCGACTTGAAGATCCATCAAGCCGGGAACACAAAAGCTATCAAGCCGCAAACTCCATATGCTCGTTAAAGATAGTACGGGCCTATCAATGTCAAGGTCCAAGATACTCATTTAGAATTAGAATGGTCAAGACGCCATATACTCATAATTCTCTATGGGTACTTAGTCAACACGACACCAACCATATAATCAAACAGTCACGGGAAAAACATCCTATCATGTGACTAATTGCAGATAAATAATAATCAAATATCATATCGCCTCAGATCTACTAAGGCTAATTCATTAATTAAATACAACCTTACTTGAAGACAAATCCCCGACCCGAGTCCCGCGACGGGTCATCAGTCAAAACGGGGCTGACTAGATCTTAGTTTGACCCAAACCCGTTTGGTCAAACCGGCTAGAAACAGAGTCTTTACCACATGACATAAAAATCAACATATTTTCATTTCATGTTATTTTCTTAAAACTTCTAACATGTGAATTATTAAATCTTACGTAAAACCCCGCTTGACTTAAAGGATATCAAAATAAACTACGATCTCGTCTTATAATTTCTAACATGTGAGAAATAATAATTTTAGGAAAAACCTTTTTAATTAAATATTTTACTTATTAACATTTCCCACTTGCTAAATATTACAAAACACGATAATATGACGATAACTCAAAAACCGTCACAAGTCCCAAAGTGGGACCCACGGGCTGATTTTTGGGCCGAACCCAACATGGGCCTGGATGGGCCCACGGGCCTATTTGGGCTGTTTTGGCTGATTTTCCAACTTTTACTAAAACCGTTTCTTAATATTTCCCGCGGCTTAACTTAATCAAAAACCCGTCAAAACAACAACCAAACAATCAAAAATCGACACACACACAAAGACCAAACCCGCGGGGGACCCACCATGGAACAACCCAGACAGGGTCTGTGAACCGGCCTGGACCGGCTGAACCGGATGGGTGGGGTCCGGTTTCCAGCCACAACCGCACACGTCCTCAAAAAACAACACCAAGTACTGTCTAATGTTTAATTCACAACATCCATTTAAACAACAATTCATCCATCAGCATACAAAAATCATGATTATGAAACAATCACTTCAAAAATGGGCAAAGAACACTAATAATACTAATGTATTCATTACAACAAATAAAAATAACTACTTATCATCTACTACTTAAAACTCATACGTAACAATAAGCATAAACTAAAACTTAAAGCTATGTAAATTAATTCGCGAGTAGTAACTCGGAATAGTAACCTAGCTAGCAAAAATAAAGGAGCCACCAAATAAGAAGTAAAGAAAACCGTTTACAAAATCTTCACCCAAAAAATATACGAGGCACCAAACTCGTCTTCAAAATCTTCCCATTATAAGAAATGACAAGAAAAACATTATTAAGAACTTAAACTTGATTTTCCATAATTAAATGTTGAAAACCATTTTGACGGAATTGAAAATAAACCGTACTAGAAGATGGAGAGCGAGGAGGAGATTCTAGAAATATAAGTTAGGACGGATTTAATTAAGAAATGAAAGTTTTATGATGATTTTGCTCAAGAACGACGAAGAACAAATGAAGAACGACGAAGAACGAATGAAGAACGATTAATTAGATCTTAATTTGATTGATTGTAAAATGAAAAGTTGTTGGTGAGTAATGAAAAGAAAGAAAATATCAAGGCTTAAGAGGGGAAAAAAAGAGACGTGTGAAATGGAGAGGAATCGGGTCTGTTTTTACGCGATTTGCGGAGTTTAAGTTGACAGACCGATAAAGTTACAAATATCTTAGATATTTTTATTAGTTTAATCATATTAATTAAAAGATCTAATATGAGTGGAAAAAAAAATGACATGGGGCGTATGACTCATGTCAAAGTCGGGTTTCGGGACTTAAGTTGACCCGGGAATAGTTAAATGACGTTTGGGGTTAAATCATAAAAGTTATTCTTTAATTCCGAATAAATTCAAAATAACTATATTAAATTATCATAAATTCAAATAAATCTTAATAAAAATAAATTAAATTTATTATTTTTCAAAATAAAATTTCGGTCTTTAAAATTACGAGGTGAGTCGGAAAAAGTCAACGAAAGTCAAAGTCGACTTAAAAGTCAAGAAAAGTCAATGATGACTTAAAAGTCAAGAAAAATTAATGACGACTTAAAAGTCAAGAAAAGTCAATGACGACTTAAAAAGTCAAGAAAAGTCAAAGACGACTTAAAAGTCAAGAAAAGTCAAAGATGACTAAAAACGGGATTTTCATGAAATCTCTCAGAAATTCCAAATACGAACTCAGAATTTCAAAATACGACTCGAAACAAAAATTCCTATTTTAAAAACTTAAGTCTGCTTAAAAGTGTTAGTAAATATTTTTACTAGAAAAATTGGGTACTTTTCGGGTTGTTACACATAGAATTTGTGTTTGTTGATGATGGTTGTTGTTTGTTGATAATTGTTAATGAGTATTGATGATAGTTGATGTTTGTTGATGTTTATTTGTGATGAGTGATGATATTCGTGTGATGTTGGTCTGAGCCGGCCGACCGGCTGGGATGTGGCTAACTTGAAATTGGTTTTTCGAAGTATTTTGGCATTATGTAAGTCTCAGCCGGCCAACCGGCTGCCGGTCAGCCGACCGGCTGAGGCCTCTTCTTATCCTTCCTCTTTTTCTCAAATGGTATATGGTCCAGCCGGGTAGCCGGCAGCCGGTCCACTTGACCGGCTGGATCACGCTGTATTTTTTATGGTTTCCAAATGTTACTGAGGTGCCAGCCGGGTAGCCGGCAGCCGGTCAACTTGACCGGCTGGCACACACTGTAGTTCTTCTTCATTTCTTTTCTTATACATTCATTTATAATAGTTTGTATGGTTCGTTTATCGTATCGATTTACGTAATAGCATTAAATATTCATGTTTAGAATATATGATATTCCATTCGTTTATATCATATGTTTTGTGACGGTTTTGATATGTCCCTCTTTGAGTCGGTTTTACATATGTTTTGATTTGAGCACTAATTGTTAAGTGCTATGAACTCTCATTCCCCGGCTATACCTCCTCGCTCGTTAGACTGGAATGTGGGAACGAGGAGATGTATCCCAAATGCTTGTATACATGTTTTAGTGGAGATATGACGAGGTTGTTGGGAGGCGAACGCTATGCGTTGATCGACCCGGCCGTGAAATGTCGTATCTTTTCAAGGTGGTGTCATTGCATGTAGTGTACCGCTTGTTTATGATGCTTGTACTCTTTCCGCAAGGTTGACCGAATTTAGGGTACTCGGCTTCTGTGTTTAACCGAGTCTTGGATGCGAAATGTTTATCGCATGTCGAATCGGAACATGGTTATTTCCGAGAGTCTGTCCAGGTTTAGACTACGACCGTATTATTATCGTCGTCCTACCAGGTGGAATTGAGTCTACATATACGAAATTTTAATCGTGTATGAGTTCAGGGAAATGTTTATCCCGTGAATGCGTATTGATCATACTTGCTATGTACATGGTGCTAGTACGTGTTATTAACCGTGAGAGATAATGTTACCATATTCGTATGTTTGGACGGATGTTTATATGTTGATTATTTGTGAACGTCGGATGACTTGGCGTGGTTTATATGTCGAGTCTCTATCTTATCTGTGACACCCTCAAATTTGCGGAAAGATAAACAAGTAATTTAAATAAATAAAAGATGAGAATACGTTTCTAATAGGTTCACTTTAGTGAAAATCGGTAAATTTTAAAACCGGAACCTATCATTAAATATATTCATCATAACGAAGGTGTCTTAAAGAAAAAGGTTCATAACAAAAAGGAAATAATATTATACATAAAAATATCTGAAACGGGAGACATATCTCCCGTATAAATACAGAAATAAAAGAGTGTATATAATATACAATCCTAAGAACCGAATATAGGTCCAAGGTAAATACTTCGCTCGCTAGCTCGTCAATGTACCCAAGTATGCATCACAAACCTGCCAACCGCATTAAATATAAACACGGAAGCCACAGTCAGTGGGGAGTAACTCCGAGTTCTCCCAGCCACGAAATGTCGAGTTTAATAAAACATGAATAACATAAAAGCAATGTATATGGAAAATACAAAACCTTAACATATATGATATGCTTTTCATGTTATGAAACAATTAACTAACATATAACCTAGCATATGAAAGCTATCATGTGAATCCGATAATAAACTATAACACGAGGTAGGGAAGCTGGTATGCTAGCTCAGAGGTTACCGTTAACATGGCCATGATACACTCAAACCCTAATCAACACGTAATCATGTGAATCAGTTAACAATCGGTAATCCAAACTCTATCAACCTTAGACGGCTTGCATCTCACCTTCTAAGATTCATAGAATCATACAAACATGAAAGACTTGATACTTCTAGAAACAGGCATAAGTTATTTAGGACCGTCCAATGAAGACTTCTGAACTCGAGTCTATACCACGAGGTAGGATATAATTATATATTTAGGCTCAGCGGTCACGCTAATAACATGGCCAAAATACAAAGCACACATCTAGGCTCAGCGGTTACCTTTAAAACATGGCCCAGATCCAAAGCACATATCTCAGCTCAGAGGTTACCCTAATAACATGGCCAAGATACAACTCTACCCTGATCCTAGACTGCGCAGACCAGAGAAGTGCGGAAAAACATCGCACCCAAGACTCATCACATGAGTACCCCTAAGGAGATCCACCAAAGGGTTGGCTAGTACTTAAGCTGGCTTCATTCCCCAAAGTGGAAGCAATGGCAGCCATGCCCCGACTTGGATATAAACCCACCAAGCCGAGACACAAAAGCTATCAAGCGGCAAACTCCGTATGCTCGTTAAAGATAGTACGGCCTATCAATGTCCTGTCCAAAGATACTCATTTAGAATTAGAAAGGGTCAAGAGCCATATCTCATAATTCTTATGGGTACTTAGTCAACACGACACCAACCATATAATCAAAAACAGTCACGGGAAAAACATCCTATCATGTGACTAATTGCATATAAATCATAATCAAATAACATATCGCCTCATATCTACTAAGGCTAATTCATTAATTAAATACAACCTTACTTGAAGACAAATCCCCGACCCGAGTCCCGCGACGGGTCATCAGTCAAAACGGGGCTGACTAGATCTTAGTTTGACCAAACCCGTTTGGTCAAACCGGCTAGAAACAGAGTCTTAGCCATCGAGGCTTGAACATAAGAATATCACATTCATTTCATGTTATTTTATTAAAACTTCTAACACGTGAATTATTATAATCATACGAAAACCCGCTTGACTTACATGATATCAAATTAAACTAAAATCTCGTATTATAATTTCCAACATGTGAGAAATAATAATATAATGAAAAGCTTTTAATTAAATAATTTACTTATTAAAATTTCCCACTTGCTAAATATTACAAAACACGATAAAATAACAATACTTAAAAACCGTCACAAGTCCAAGGGGACCCACGGTTCATTTTGGACCGGTTTTGGTTATCTTTTCTAAAAACCGTTTCTTAATATTTCCCGCATGCTTAACATATTTAAAACCCGTCAAAACAACAACAAAACAATCAAGTATGGACACAAACCACAAGGACCAAACACGGACCAACCAGACCGGGCTGGACCGGGTCTGAACCGGCCTGAACCGGCCTGGTTTGGACCGGTTTCCAGCCCTCTAAACAGCCCCCTACACGGTCCAACACCAACATCCATTCTAAATTAATTCTAACATGTTTTTAATTAACAAACAACCATTTTAACAATCATCCATACAAAAATCATGATTATGAACAAATCATTCAAACATGTCAGGAACACTAATCATGCTAAAAATTCCATACAACAATACAATCATAACTACTTATCATGTTACTACCAAAAACCATAAATAACAATAACATGAACAAAAACAAAAGAAACAAAAGCTATGTAACATTAATTCGTCGAGTAACTCGGAATCGTTACCTTAGCTAGCAAAATCAAGTAGCACCAAAAATAAGAAGTAAAGAAAACCCGTCTTCTAATCTTCTCCTAAAATATACGAGTCACCAAACTCGTCTTCAAAATCTTCCCCTATAAGAAATGACAAGAAAAACATTATTAGAATTAAAAACTTGATTTTCCATAATTAAAGTGTTGAAAACGATTTTGTCGGAATTGAAAATAAACCGTACTTGAAGATGGAGATCGAAGAGGAGATTCTAGAAATATAAGTTAGGACGGATTTGAGTAAGAAATGAAGGTTTTATGACGATTTTGCTCAAGAACGACGAAGAACAATGAAGAACGACGAAGAACGATGAAGAACGATTAAAGAAAGTGTTAATTAGATCTTAATTTGATTTATTGTAAAATGAAAAGTTGTTAGTGAGTAATGTGGTGAGTGAGCCGTGTGTTTATAGACAAAATAATGAGTCGGGTTTTGAAATTGTTGTTACGGAATTGACTCGGGTTTTATTATTATAATAAGATAATTAATTAGATATTAAGTTAACTAAATCAAATATCTAGATATTATGTTATATTAATGAAAAGAATTGAAAATATCAAGGCCTAAGAGAGGACAAAGGAGCCGTGAGAAATGAGAGAAACCGGGTCTGTTTTGTAAACGGTTTGCGTAATTTTCGTTGACGGATCGATTAAGTAATAAATATCTAAGATATTATTATTAGATTAATCAAAATAATGAAAATATCCAAAAGTGAGTGGAAAAGGATGACATGTGCGTGTGACTCATGCCAAAGTCGGGTTTCGGGTTTGTTTCGGGATTTTAGATGACTCGGGAATAGTTAAATGATGCTCGGGTTTACACCGTAAAACCTTATTATAAATTCCGAATAAATTCAAAATAATTTTATTAAATTATCATAAATTCTAATAAATCTAAATAAAAATAAATTAAAAATATTAATTTTTTTAAATAAAATTTCGGTCTTCAAAATTACAAGGCGAGTCGGGAAAAGTCAACGAAAGTCAAAGTTGACTAAAAAGTCGAGAAAAGTCAAAGATGACTTAAAAGTCAAGAAAAGATTATGACGACTTAAAAGTCAAGAAAAGTCAATGACGACTTTAAAAAGTCAAGAAAAGTCAAAGACGACTTAAAAGTCAAGAAAAGTCAAAGATGACTAAATACGGGATTTTCATGAAATCTCTCAGAAATTCCAAATACGAACTCGGAATTTCAAAATACGACTCGAAACAATAAATTCTATTTTAAAATTTTAAACAGGCTCAAAAGTATTCGTAAAATATTTTCACTAGAAAAATAGGGTACTTTTCGGGTTGTTACATTATCAAGTATATGCCGCTAACGGTGAGATGCAAGCCCTAATGAGTATATAGTTGCCTAAGGGTGTCTTCCCCGAGTTTGTCTATAATCTGATGCTTATAGTTTATATGTCGAGTTTCTATCTTGCCAAGTATATGCCACTAACGGTGAGATGTAAGCCCTAGTGAATATATGGTTGCCTAAGGGTGTCTTCGCCGAGTCTATCTATAATCGAGTGCTTACAATTGTGTACTTCATTCGCCTATATCTTATTACATTGAAATGCTTAGTTATACTTCTCGTAATTCACATGTGTGTGTATATATATATATATATATATATATATATATATGTATGCTTCTACTTGTTTATTACCGTTTAAGTATGTTATTTGTGATATGGCTGGGATAACTTGGAGTTAATCCCCACTGACTGTGGCGTTCATGTTTTCATGAATGAACAGGTTGCTTTGATGGATTTTGCTTGTTTTTGGGTTCGGGTGTGAGCTAGCGGGCGTTGGATTCGACGATTCACCTATAAACGTTGTTAGCTAGTTTGCTAAACAATCTTTATGTTTTATCACGTTCTGAGAGACTATGTCTCTTTGTAGTATGTTATACTTTATTTTGTATTTATTTGACATTCCTCGTAATTTTCCCGTAGCATGTAAAAAGTTTCAAAAATATCGTATTTTCCGCTATATAAATTGCATGCTTGTTATGTTTTATTTCCGCTGTCGCGAGGGTTATCACAGTTGGTATCAGAGCCTATGACGCTCCCGACGCACACTTGTGAACCCTAAACTTAAATTATAACTTTACCTTAAAATAATGAATGAGAGATGGGTAGACTTAAGGAGCTAAGGTGGTAGTCTTTGGTGTACTTGATGTTTATTAGGTTCTAACTTGTTTGTTGATTGTGTTAAGTGATGTTATCTTTACTTGGATCTACTATACCAAGAAGGGCCATGTATTGACTAGAAGAAGTATCCTCTACCGAAGATTGAATATTGACAAGCCTATTTGGAGTGTACTTCTCCCTCATCGATGATCTCTCTTGCCTTTAGTATACCTTTTCCCCTCCCTTCTATCTAGGTGCTTCTTTCTCTTCCAACTTGTTTGCCTCTTGGAAATTTCTCTTGATAGTTTCCTCCATCTTACCATTGGTATCCTTACCTTCCTCATGTAACATTTTTGTGGATGCCATACCCATTTGTTTGTAGTATATTAACCTTGGTCGAAAGAATTTTGGACTTTGTGGAATGTTAGTGTTGATTAGAATGAATTTGGGATTTGAGAACAATTGTGTAGACCTAAGTTCACCCCTATTGGTGAGAGTTGGTATCCTTGAGGAAAGTGTGGTAAGATATGTTTGATGATTTCAGTGTATAAATGTTTGCCATGACTTGTGTGTAAATAGTTTATGATATTCGATGGTGTAAGGTTGATTGAGTTGGCTAGGACTTCTTAACTCATTAGTAATTTAATCTTTTGGACATAGAAATTTAGTATTGTTTTGAAGACCATACTTATGATAGGTCTAATTGGTGTAAATGAGAAGCTTTGAATGATATCTTAAGGTGCGAAATACTTTTGAGGTTAAGTGACTTCTTGTGGTTTCCTATTGTGTGTTTGTGGGTATAGGCTTGGTGGAAAAGCATTTGGCTTTAGTTCTTGGATTTAAAGATATGATCGTATCTTATGGTATCGGAGACTCGTTTGAAGTAGTAAGGTTTCGTTGTAATTTGAACCATATTACTTGAGGATTATAGATATGAGTGAGATTCGATGATGTGAGCTATGATGGAAATACCTTGGGACGTTAATGATGATGTTTGACTTGATGTTGTACTGTGATAATAATGAGCTCGTGGGCTATATGAGTTGAAAATGACCGAGTATAAGGGAGTAATTGTTAGTTCTTCAGTTAAAAAAACCTTTAAGGTTGTGTTGTATATTTGAGGTAAAGGAATATTATTAGTTTGAGTTGCAATTCAGTTTTTGGGAATCCATGTTATGTGAAAGGATTGATTAAATGGAAAAAAATCGATTTGTCGAAGTTAGGTGTAGGTTATTTTGATGATTTGTGGTAAGGTGGTCCCTTATCAGAGCCGTTTGTTTGAGGAATAAATTATTTTTGCTATCGCCCTAAGTTTGATAGGAGAAATGTTGTGGTTCAAGCCTTATACTTTTACTCGTACCATTATCCCTTTCCATTTCCTTTCATGCAAGTTTCCATTAAGCGTGATCCCTAAGAAAATATTTTCTCTTATCTTTTCCTTTGCTTGGCTATCTTCATAGATATATCTATCCAATTTCTAGCTTTTGGCTTCCTACCTCTAGCGTTCCTCTAATTCTCGTCCCATCTTATCGCGTTCGTGTTTGCCTCGAAATTTCCTATCGTTTCCAGTTTCATGGTGACATTGTCTTTCCTCTTGTGAGATAATTGGGTTGTTAGCTAGCTTTGTCTTGATTTTGACCATAAATAGGATTTGGAGTTAAACCTTAGGATGAATCTGTTGGTGGTATTGTACTATCTTGGTGGCTCCATATTTTGAGTTTTATATTGTAGTACTATTTTGGAAATCGAGTTGACCGTGATAATAGTTCGTTGTTGTTGGGTATTATAATGGTTGCTTGGGATATCATTTGGGAATTAGATGTCTCTAATTGATGGATTCTAAAAGAGACTTTGCTTTAGGGTAATTAAGCCGGTAACCTAAGTTTGAGGAGTATTGTCATAAATGAAAATCGATTCATTTTGAGTTTTAGATGAACTAGATGATTTGAATGGTTGTCTGATTGCCAAGTGATTGGTCATTTGTGGTTTGGAATTAGTATTTTTTTTTTTATTCTTAAGGAATCATAGTTTGAGATTGAGAAATGTTCGTTGCAAGCTTTGGATAGTGAGTGCTCAGTTGTTATGGATTATAGAGTTGGAATGGTGAACCCATTTATCTTCAGGATTAGTAACCACCATAGTTTGTTAATGTGACTATTTATATTTGAGGCTTCGAGCGTAGTAATAATCGAATTAAGGATGTTATGGCATATTAAAGAATCATTATAATCAATAATGGATTGTGGATTTTCCCTTGTCGTGAGACCTTGGTTGAGGCTAGTTGGATCTTAGATAATTATGTTTGTTGCTTTGATTGTGATTGTTGTAAATAATGTTTATAGAGTTTAGCACTTTAGAATGGTTAAGGTGTAATTGAGGTAAGTTTCATCCTTTTGAGGACTAGTTTATTAGTAGAGTTAGTGATGTCGAATTCTTGTAGATCTTCCTGCCAACTTCATCGTGATCTTCCTATCCCTAAGAGTTCGATTTGCTTCGTTTTTGCGTGTTTTGTATATATTTTGTTACCCTAATTTGTGTGTAAGATGGTCGAGTCGCTCTATGTACGTGTAATGTCTTGTAATTCAAAGACCTTCAAATTTTCATATTGTATTGCTAATTTAACGTTTCAAAGAAGTCTGAAGATGGATTGTGTACCCTCTTTTTGGAGAAAATGGATTTCTTTTGCTTTTATATTTGGAATTTGCGTTTGGTTGGATGTTTGGACTTGTTATTGAAGACGTCTGGTGACTAGCCCTGCCCTTACTAACGCTTGTTTGATTTTCGATTTCACTATTTTGTCCATAATTTGATCTGGATAATTAGAGTTCTCGTTCGCGACGGGCACTCTTATGCTCCGTAAATAAAGTTTCGCACTTATGCAGAATCTCCTTAAACCGTTTTCGAGAAGAACCTCGTTTGTAACAACCCGAAAAGTACCCAATTTTTCTAGTAAAATTTCTTAAGGATACTTTTCAGCAAGGTTAAGTTTTTAAAATAGAATTTATTGTTTCGAGTCGTATTTTGAAATTCCGAGTTCGTATTTGGAATTTCTGAGAGATTTCATGAAAATCCCGTTTTTAGTCATCTTTGACTTTTCTTGACTTTTAAGTCGTCTTTGACTTTTCTTGACTTTTTAAAGTCGTCATTGACTTTTCTTGACTTTTAAGTCGTCATAAACTTTTCTTGACTTTTAAGTCATCTTTGACTTTTCTTGACTTTTAAGTCAACTTTGACTTTCGTTGACTTTTTCCCGACTCGCCTTGTAAGTTTGAAGACCGAAATTTTATTTAAAAAAATAATATTTTTAATTTATTTTTATTAAGATTTATTAGATTTATCATAATTTAATATAATTATTTTGAATTTATTCGGAATTTAAAGAATAACTTTTACGGTTTAATCCCGAACATCATTTAACTATTCCCGAGTCATCGTAAAATCCCGAAACAAACCCGAAACCCGACTTTGGCATGAGTCACACGCCCATGTCATCTTTTTCCACTCACAATTAGATCTTTTGATTGTTTCGATTAAACTAATACAAATATCTAAGATATTTGTTACTTTATCGATCCGTCAACGGAAATTACGCAAATCGCTTAAAATCAGACCCGACTACTACCTAAACCACACGACACTCTCACCCTCTCTTAGGCCTTGATATTTTCATTTCTTTTGATTACAATAACATAATATCTTGATAATTAATTTAATTAACTTAATATCTAATTAATTACCGTAATATAATTATTAAACCCGAGTCAATTCCGTAATAACAATTTCAAAACCCGACTCATTATTTTCTCTATAAACACACGGCTCACTCACCACATTACTCACTAACAACTTTTCTTTTTACAATAAATCAAATTAAGATCTAAATAACACTTTCTTTAATCGTTCTTGAGCGTTCTTCGTCGTTCTTCATCCGTTCTTCGTCGTTCTTGAGCAAAATCATCATAAAACCTTCATTTCTTAATTAAATCCGTCCTAACTTATATTTCTAGAATCTCCTCCTCGCTCTCCATCTTCTAGTACGGTTTATTTTCAATTCCGCCAAAATCGTTTTCAACATTTAATTATGGAAAATCAAGTTTAAGTTCTAATAATGTTTTTCTTGTCTTTTCTTATAGGGGAAGATTTTGAAGACGAGTTTGGTGACATCGTATATATTAGGGGAAGATTAGAAGACGGGTTTTTCTTTACTTCTTATTTTGGTGCTACTTGATTTTGCTAGCTAAGGTAACGATTCCGAGTTACTCGACGAATATATGTTACATAGCTTTTGTTTCTTTTGTTTTTGGTTCATCTTTTGTTTTAGTTCATATTATGGTTACTTATGATTTTTTAGTAGTAACATGATAAGTAGTATGATTTTTATGTTGTATGGAATTTTTAATATGTTTAGTGTTCTTGATGAATTTGATGATTGGTTCGTAATAATGATTTTTGTATGAATGATGGTTGGATTGGTTGTTAAATTGGATGTTGTTAATTAAAAATCATGTTGAAATAAATTGGGGTTGTTGTTTTGGTGGTGGCCGAATTGGGTGGCTGGAAACCAGCCCAAACCGGCCGGTTCAGGCCGGTCCAGCCGGTCTGGATTTGGTCCGGGTATGGTCCTTGGGTGTTGTGTCGATACTTGATTATTATGTTGTTGTTTTGACGGGTTTTAAATATGTTAAAGCATGCGGGAAATATTAGGAAACGGTTTTTAGTAAAGTCGATAAAAAAACCCAAAACAGCCCAAGTCAGCCCAAAACAGCCCGTGGGCCAGTTCAGGCCCGTGTCTTGGTCGGCCCAAGTCAGCCCGTGGGTCCCTCCCTTAGTCTTGTGACGGTTTTTGAGTTATTGCCATTTTATCGTGTTTTGTAATATTTAGCAAGTGGGAAATGTTAATAAGTAAAATATTTAATTAAAAAGGTTTTTCATAAAATTATTATTTCTCACATGTTAGACATTATAATACGAGATCATAGTTTAAATTGATATCCTTTAAGTCAAGCGGGTTTTTCGTAAGGTTTAATAATTCACATGTTAGAAGTTTTAATAAAATAACATGTAATGAATATGTCGATTTTTATGTCTAAGTCTATGTGGTAAAGACTCTGTTTCTAGCCGGTTTGACCAAACGGGTTTGGTCAAACTAAGATCTAGTCAGCCCCGTTTTGACTGATGACCCGTCGCGGGACTCGGGTCGGGGATTTGTCTTCAAGTAAGGTTGTATTTAATTAATGAATTAGCCTTAGTAGATATGAGGCGATATGATATTTGATTATGATTTATATGCAATAGTCACATGATAGGAAGTTTTCCCGTGACTGTTTGATTGTATGATATATGTCGTGTTGACTAAGTACCCATAGAGAATTATGAGAATATGGCGTCTTGACCATTCTAATTCTAAATGAGTAGCTTGGACCATGACATCGATAGGCCGTACTATCTTTAACGAGTATATAGTTCATGGTTAATAGCTTTTGTGTCACGGCATGGGGGGCTTATCTCCAAGTCGGGGCATGGCTGCCTAAGAGTTCCACTTTGGGAATGGAGCCAGCTTAAGTACTAGCCATCTCTGCTTAGGGGGTCGCCTAGTAGAGTTTCTCATGTACGGTTATGTCATGGGACGGGGAATGGAATAGATGTTGTCGCTAGGTCTGATCAGTCTAGGACTAGGATGTTTTCCTACCTTGTGGTATAGCCTCGAGTTACAGAAGTCGACTATCGATGGTCCTAAGAACTTATGCCTGTTTGTAGACGTATTGGTCTTTCATGTTTGTATGATTCTATGAATCTTAGAAGGTGAGATGCAAGACGGCTAAGGTTGATAGAGTTTGGATTACCGATTGTTAACTGATTCACATGATTACGTGTTGATTAGGGTTTGAGTGTATCATGGCCATGTTAATGGTAACCTCTGAGCTAGCATACCAGCTTCCCTACCTCGTGTTATAGTTTATTATCGGATTCACATGATAGCTTTCATATGCTAGGTTATATGTTAGTTAATTGTTTCATAACATGAAAAGCATATCATATATGTTAAGGTTTTGTATTTTCCATATAAATTGCTTTTATGTTATTCATGTTTAATTAAACTCGACATTTCGTGGCTGGGAGAACTCGGAGTTACTCCCCACTGACTGTGGCTTCCGTGTTTAGATTTAATGCGGTTGGCAGGTTTGTGATGCATACATTGGGTACATTGACGAGCTAGCGAGCGAAGTATTTACCTTGGACCTATATTCGGTTCTTTAGGATTGTATATTATTATACACTCTTTATTTCCGTATTTATACGGGAGATATGTCTCCCGTCTTGTATATTTCTTTTGTATAATATTATTTCCGTTTTGTAATGACCCTTTTTATTTATGACACCTTCGTTATGTATTCTCATATTTTATT
>JAIUZE010075433.1:7150-40175 GCA_022085475.1 Heliosperma pusillum
ATAACGAAGGGTGTCAAAAATAAAAAGGTTCATTACAAAAGAAAATTTATATTATACATAAGAATTATACAAGACGGGAGACATATCTCCCGTATAAATACGGAAATAAAACGAGTGTATAATAATATACAATCTAAGAACCGAATATAGGTCCAAGGTAAATACTTCGCTCGCTAGCTCGTCAATGTACCCCACATATGCATTCACCACCTGTTCGACCGCATTAAATATAAACACGGAAGCCACAGTCAGTGGGGAGTAACTCCGAGTCCTCCCAGCCACGAAATGTCGAGTTTAATGAAACATGAATAACATAAAAGCAATGTATATGGAAAATACAAAACTTAAACATATATGCTATGCTTTTCATGTTATGAAACAATTAACTAACATATAACCTATCATATGAAAGCTATCATGTGAAACCGATAATAAAATATAACAAGAGGTAGGGAAGCTGGTATGCTAGCTCAGAGGTTACCCTGTAACATGGCCATGATACACTCCAACCCTAATCAACACGTAATCATGTGAATCAGTTAACAATCAGTAATCCAAACTCTATCAACCTTAGCCGGCTTGCATCTCACCTTCTAAAGCTCATAGAATCATCAAACATGAAAGGCCAATACTTCTACAAACAGGCATAAGTTCTTAGCACCGTCAATAGTCGACTGTAACTCGAGTCTATACCACGAGGTAGGATATACTTAAATATTTAGGCTCAGCGGTCACTCCGGTAACATGGCCCAAATACCAAGCCCACATCTAGGCTCAGCGGTCACACTAATGACATGGCCCAGATCCAAAGCACATATCTTAGCTCAGAGGTTCCTCTCAGAAACATGTCCAAGATACGACTCAACCCTAAACCTAGACTGCGCAGACCCAGAGAAATGCGGAAAAACATCGCATCCAAGACCCATGATACAATCACCTGAGTACACCCTAAGAAGATCCATCAAAGGGGTTGGCTAGTACTTAAACTGGCTCCATTTCCCAAAGTGGAAACAATGGCAGCCATACCCCGACTTGGATATAAACCCACCAAGCCGGGACACAGAAGCTATCAAGCGACAACCTCCATATGCTCGTTAAAGATAATACGGGCCTATCAATGTCATGGTCCAAGATACTCATTTAGAATTAGAATGGTCAAGACGCCATATACTCATAATTCTCTATGGTACTTAGTCAACACGACATATATCATACAATCAAACAGTCACGGGAAAACTTCCTATCATTTGACTAATTGCATATAAATCATATTCAAATATCATATCGCCTCATATCTACTAAGGCTCATTCATTCTTTCATTAAATAAAACCTTAACTGAAGACAAATCCCCGACCCGAGTCCCGCGACAGGTCATCAGTCAAAACGGGGCTGACTAGATCTTAGTTTGACCAAACCCGTTTGGTCAAACCGGCTAGAAACAGAGTCTTTACCATATAGACTTGAACATATAATCATCATATTCAATACATGTTTATTTTATTAAAACTTCTAACATGTGAATTATTAAATCTTACGAAAACCCGCATGACTTAAAGTATATCGAATTAAACTATAATCTCGTATTATAATTTCTAACATGTGAGGAATTGTAATATTATGAAAAATACTTTTAATTAAATAATTTACTTATTAAAATTTCCCACTTGCTAAATATTACAAAGCACGATAAATTAACACTAAACTCAAAAACCGTCACAAGACTAAAAATGTGACTCATGGGCTGATTTGGGCCGGACCTAACACGGGCCTGGACTGGGCCTGTTTTGAGACGACATTTTTAAAACCGTTTCTTAATATTTCCCGCATGCTTAACATATTTAAAACCCGTCAAAACAACAACAAAACAATCAAGTATCGACACAACCCACAAGGACCCACCATGGACCAATCCAGACCGGGTCTGAACCGGCCTGGACCGGCCTGAACTGGGCTGAACCGCCGGGTTTGGGTCCGGTTTTCCAGCCCCACCCGTGACCACCTTACACGGCTTTTAAGATTTTATTGGTGGAAATACTTAACTTTTCAAATTTTCAAAGAGCATTTATAATACACAACTACTATAATACAACTTTTCTCAATACTTTCTTAATTCTTAATCATAAAATAATCTCAAACGTCTTATATAATGAAACGGAGGGAGTAAATTATACACATTACATAAATTTCATATATAACGTAAACTGCAAAAACTACATTTACACAAACGTAAAAAAAATGGCATTTTATAAATACTTAAAAATGACATGTAGCGTAAATCAATATATCTATATATATATATATAAGAGGTTTTTTTCGAGCAATTCTATTGGTCAACATCATCTTTTTCAGATTTTGGAAAGTATATTTTAAGATCTTGCAAGATTACGAAAAATATCTTATGTAATATTTTTAATATCACAACTATTATTTATGTAAGAAAAAATTTTGGATCATCAATATGAAAAAAAAAATATAATGCAAAGCATTTTGAAACTTACATATTTGGATTCGTTGCGAAAAATGTTTTCATTGGAGTATAAATTTTATTGTTTTTTACTATTATATTGTTGATAATGTGATATGACTAAAATATAAGTATGTGAAAATTAAGAAAAATATTTATAAAATATTTACTAATATATTGTATAGTTCTTGATTTACTTGCCGAACTTTGGCCGTAAATAAGTTGGAGAATTAAAAATATGAGATTATAAAAAAAAACACTTACACTTATTTTCATGATATCTTTCACGAAAAAAATTTCAAGAATAAAAAAAGCAACATATAGACGTCGAAAAATACGGTCAAAGTGTCATCTAGGAAACCGCTATAAAGCAAATGAGGTGAAAATAGGTGTGTGGAGGGAATACTATTATAATAAATTAGTAACAGTGAAGAAATTGTAGTTATTTTACAAAAAAAAATAGTATACTACTTAGTATTTTATTTGTCCCACATTGAAAAATAATATAGGTGTGGTGAACATACTATGTATAAATAGTAAAATTGTCCCACATCAAAAATTTATCATAAGGTCGGATGATCTTGTGATTATAAATAGGAGTCATCATTAGAACTTATGTATCCACCCAAAATATTTTGAATCTTTTAAGTATTGTCTTATAAATCTCTTAAAAGTTTGTATTATTATCTCCGAAAAATATACATAAATTTACATCATCATAAATAACAATGGTCTCACATTGAAAAAAAAAATGTAGGTGTGGTGAATATATATTATGTATAAATAGAAGAATTGTTCCACATCAAAAAGTTATCATAAGGTAGGGTGATCCTATGATTATAAATAGGAGTCATCATTGGACTTAAGTATCCACCCCCAAAATTTGAGTCTCTTAAGTATTGTCTTAGAGAGCTCTTACAAGTTTGTATTATTAACCGAGAAAAATATACATAAATTTACATCATCATAAATAACTACTTAGTATTTTTTTTTGGCCCACATTGAAAAAAAATGTAGGCTTGGTGAACATACTACGTATAAAAAGAAGAATTGTCCCGCATCGAAAAATTTAATAAGGTAGGGTGATCCTATGATTATAAATATGAGTCATCCTTGGACTTAAGTATCCGCCCAAACAAATTGAGTTTATTAAGTATTGTCTTAGAGAGCTCTTACAAATTTGTATTAAAAGTTAATTTAGAAAAGTATCATAAATAATAACTTTGATGATGTACTACTTAGTATGTTATTTATCCCACATTGAAAAATAATGTAGGCGTAGTGAATATACTATGTATAAAAAGAAGCATTATCCCACATTGAAAATTAGCATAAGTTAGGGTGATCCTATGATTATAAATATGAGTTATTATTAGAACTTATGTATCCACCCAAAATCTTTCGAGTCTCTTAAATATTGTCTTAGACATCTTTTAAAAGTTTGTATTAGTATCTTTCCAATATTGATGTTTGTATTACCATATCTGTGACACCCTCAAATTTGCGGAAAGAAAAAAAATAATTTAACTAAATAAAAGATGAGATTACATAACAAAGGTGTCTTAAATAAAAAGGTTCATAACAAAAAGGAAATAATATTATACAAAGAAATATCCAAAACGGGAGACATATCTCTCGTATAAATACGGAAATAAAAGAGTGTATAATATATACAATCCTAAGAACCGAATATAGGTCCAAGGTAAATACTTCGCTCGCTAGCTCGTCAATGTACCCATGTATGCATCACGAACCTGCCAACCGCATTAAATATAAACACGGAAGCCACAATCAGTGGGGAGTAACTCCGAGTTCTCCCAGCCACGAAATGTCGAGTTTAATAAAACATGAATAACATAAAAGAGATGTATATGGAAAATACAAAACCTTAACAAATACGATATGCTTTTCATGTTATGAAACAAATAATCGAACGATAACCTAAAAAAAACCCCCTAGCCCCATGATGAAAAGCCTATCATGTGAATCCGTAAACAACTATAACAAACTCGAGGTAGGGAAGCTGGTATGCTGGCTCAGCGGTTACCAAGTAACATGGCCCTGATACACTCAAACCCTAATCAACACGTAATCATGTGAATCAGTTAACAACGGTTAATCCAAACTCTATCAATCCTAGCCGGCTTGCATCTCACCTTCTAGAACTCATAGAATCATACAAACATGAAAGACCAATACTTCTACAAACAGGCATAAGTTTCTAGTACCGTCAATAGAAGACTTCTGTAACTCGAGGCTATACCACAAGGTAGGAAAACATCCTAGTCCTAGACTGATCAGACCTAGCTACAACAGCTATTCCATTCCCCGTCCCATGACATAACCGTACATGAGAAACTCTACTAGGCGACCCCCTAAGCAGAGATGGCTATTACTTAAGCTGGCTCCATTCCCAAAGTGGAACTCTTAGGCAGCCATGCCCCGACTTGGAGATAAGCCCCCCAGGCCGTGACACAAAAGCTATCAAGCTGTGAACTCCATATGCTCGTTAAAGATAGTACGACCTATCTATGTCATGGTCCAAGATACTCATTTAGAATTAGAATGGTCAAGACGCCATATACTCGTAATTCTCTATGGGTACTTAGTCAACACGACATATATCATACAATCAAACCGTCACGGAAACAACTTCCTATCATGTGACTAATTTCATATAAATCATATTCAAATAACATTTCGCCTCATATCTACTAAGGCTAATTCATTAATTAAATACAACCTTACTTGAAGACAAATCCCCGACCCGATTCCCGCGACGGGTCATCAGTCAAAACGGGGCTGACTAGATCTTAGTTTGACCAAACCCGTTTGGTCAAACCGGCTAGAAACAAAGTCTTTACCAATTAGACTTGAACATAAAAATCATCATATTCATTACATGTTTATTTTATTAAAACTTCTAACATGTGAAATATTAAATCTTACGAAACCCCGCATGACTTAAAGGATATCAAATTAAACTATAATCTCGTATTATAATTTCTAACATGTGAGGAATTATAATATTATGAAAAATACTTTTAATTAAATAATTTACTTATTAAAATTTCCCACTTGCTAAATATTACAAAACACGATAAATTAACACTAAACTCAAAAAAACCGTCACAAGTCCAACAAGGTGACTCATGGGCTGATTTGGGTCGGACCTAACACGGGCCTGGACTGGGCCACGTGCCTGGTTTGGGCCTGTTTTGAGACGACATTTTTAAAACCGTTTCTTAATATTTCTCGCATGCTTAACATATTTAAAACCCGTCAAAACAACAACAAAACAATCAAGTATCGACACAACCCACTAGGACCCACCATGGACCAATCCAGACCGGGTCTGAACCGGCCTGGACCGGCCTGAACTGGGCTGAACCGCCGGGTTTGGGTCCGGTTTTCCAGCCCCACCCGTGACCACCTTACACGGCCCAAAACAACCACCCCTTCAAATAAATTCTAACATGATTCTTATTAACAACATCCATTTTTAAACATCCAATTCAACCATCATTCTTATAAAAATCATGGTTATAAATAAATCATCCAAATATGTCAAGAACACTAACATATTAAAAATTCCATACAACATAAAAATCATAACTACTTATCATGTTACTACTAAAACCATAATTAACAATAACATGAACAAAAACAAAAGTTGAACCAAAAACAAAAGATATTCACATTAAGTCGTCGAGTAACTCGGAATCGTTACCTTAGCTAGCAAAATCAAGTAGCACCAAAAATAAGAAGTAAAGAAAAACCCGTCTACTAATCTTCTCCTAATATATACGAGTCACCAAACTCGTCTTCAAAATCTTCCCCTATAAGAAATGACAAGAATAATATTGTTAGAATTAAAACTTGATTTTCCATAATTAAAGTGTTGAAAAATGATTTTGTCGGAATTGAAAATAAACCGTACTTGAAGATGGAGAGCGAAGAGAAGATTCTAGAAATATAAGTTAGGACGGATTTGAATAAGAAATGAAGGTTTTGTGACGATTTTGCTCAAGAACGACGAAGAACGATGAAGAACGACGAAGAACGATGAAGAACGATTAAGGAAAGTATTAATTAGATCTTAAGTTGATTTATTGTAAAATGAAAAAGTAGTTAGTGAGTAAGTGTGGTGAGTGAGCCGTGTACATATAGAGAAAATATGGAGTCGGGTTTTGAAATTGTTGTTACGGAATTGACTATCGGGTTTTTTTAATAATTATATAGCGGAGTGGATTAGCTATAATTTCAGATATTAAGTTAAGTTAAACCAATATCAAGATATTATGTTATTGTAATGAAAAGAAAGCAAAATATCTAGGCCTATTAGAGGAGAGGAGCCGTGTGGCTTGGTGAGAAATCGGGTCTGTTTTGTAAACGATTTGCGTAATTTAAGTTCACGGATCGATAAAGTTATAAATATCTTAGATATTATTATTAGTTTAATCATATTAATTTAAAATATCTAAAGTGAGTGGAAAAAGGTGACATGGGCGTGTGACTCATGCCAAAGTCGGGTTTCGGGTTTGTTTCGGGATTTTAGATGACTCGGGAATAGTTAAATGACGTTCGGGTTAAAACCGTAAAAGTTATTCTTTAATTCCAAATAAATTCAAAATAATTATATTAAATTTTCATAAATCCCAATAAATCTTAATAAAAATAATTTAAAAATATTATTTTTTTAAATAAAATTTCGGTCTTCAAATTACAAGGCGAGTCGGGAAAAAGTCAACGAAAGTCAAAGTTGACTTAAAAACGGGATTCTCATGGAATCTCTCAAAAATTCCAAATACGAATTCGGAAATTCCAAATTCGACTTGAAACAATAAATTCTATTTTAAAACTTAAGTTTTGCTGAAAAGTATCCGTAAGATATTTTACTAGAAAAATTGGGTACTTTTCGGGTTGTTACAATATCCACATTAGTAAAACTTGGATCATCAAAAATTAATTTAGGAAAGTATCATACAAAAAATGTGAAAAATCTTTTAATTATTACCATATACATTTCCATATTATATTCAAGTGGTGTTTATAACTTTTATATAAAAACTTTTACATTTCATTTCACAAAAAAAAAATATTGTAAAAATGGGTAATCCTTCGAACGTAGATATCAACCCAAAATATTTTGATTCTCTTAAGTATTGTCTTATAGAGTTCCTAAAAGTTTATATTATTATCTCCACCTTAATGGAATTTACATCATCAAAATTAATTTAGGAAATTATCATAAATAATTATTTAAGAAAGTATCATAAATAATAATTTAAATGGTGTACTACTTAATATGTTATTTGTCTTACATTGTGTAGGTGTGGTGAATATACTATGAATAAATAGAAGAATTGTCCCACATCGGAAAAATATCATAAGTTTGGTGATCATGTGATTATAAATAGGAATCGTCCTTGAAACTTAGATATCATTCAAAAATCGTTTACGTTTCTCGAATATTGTTTACAAAGCTGTTAAAAGTTTGTATTAATTATGAAAATAATATAACTAGATTCGTAGTAAAAAACATGTTATCACTACAAAATAAAATGTCATATTACTTGCATATACTTGACATATTTCTTAGTATGATATTTATCCCGCATTGAAAAATAATGTAGGTTTGGTGAATATAACACCTACAAATAGTAGAATTCTTCCACACCAAACAATTAGCATAAGGTGTGGTGATCATATGATTAATACAAATAAGAGTCATATATGGAACTTATGTATCAACCCAAAATCTTTAGAGTCACTGATATTAAGTGTTGTCTTAGAGAGCTTAATTCTTATGTACCTTGGATTTTTATTTTGTGTGTGTGAATGTATCAATCAAACATATGTAAACCTAATAAATGATTTGAATGAGAAAGTCATGTTAATATTTTTCGGATCATAATATAAGTCAAATATAACTTGAGTCCTTGCAAGGTTGGTAAAATATGGTTAATGCAACAAAAAATACTCAGAAAATTAGTGTTTCAAAAGGTTTTTGCTTGCTTAGACACACACACACAAATGGTTCCAAAACAAGACTGTAAGTTAAGCAGATGAAATAAGGATAAGCTCTTCCAAAGCACACATCCAATGGATAGAGGGTCTCTTAATCAAAGCACAAAGCCAATGACCAAGATAAGTGAGTCCTCAAAGCACAAAGCAAATGAGAACAACACAACTTCCAGCACTAAGCCAAGAAGGTTTACTCAAGCACACAACCAAGAGTATAAAAAAAAAACATTGTTTTCAATTCTTTCATTCATTCAAATATCCTTTCTTACAATGGAAATGAAGCCTTTATATAGGCAAGATAAGAACCATCTAATTGTTGAGAAATAACTAGTACAATGAATCAACAAAAAAAAAAAACTGAAAAGTAAAACATGGAAAGCAAGGAGAGATTACATTGGTTGCTTTTTCCCCTTTATCTTCAAGTGTAGATAGTTGGTGAGTGTCCTTTGGCAGCTCAAAAGCCCTGAAATGAGGCTTAGAATTCAGTCTTTGTTGTGGCCAAGAATAGGTGCAGCTGTAACATTGAAAGAAAGAGAAACAATCCAAAACAGGACCACTAGAGGTCACTTTCAATGTTCAGAAATTGTTTGTTGCATTCATCAGGCCAAAGTCTTCTTATTTTGAAACCAGGCTTGTCATTCCTCCTTCCATGACTTAGGACTGTTTTAGGATCAATAGCCATATGTGGACGTGCCCTTCAAGGCATTTTAAAAGACAGAATTGACCCTAATGCAAATATGTGCCAAAACAGGCCTTCAGGTGCATTCCTAAAAACAAACTTGGCTTTCATATTCTATATCTCTTAGCTCGGGATGAATCTTGACACTTATGATATCTAATTTTGAATATATGGATGTAAGGTTTCTTGTCACAAAGAATTAACCCCAAAAGATATCTGGAACTCTAGAGACAGAGGTTTGAATACTAGCAGGTCACTTGACAATTGTTCAGCAGCATTCCAGAATCCAGGGGCATCTTGCAGGTGCTCTAACTTCCTGCACGTATAGAATTAAGAGGCTCATGAGTAGGCAAATTGAAGCTATACGAGTTAGACTCCTCCTCGAGTTGGAATCATTCAAAAAGAGTTCCTGGAACTTCAGTTATAAGCCTCTGAGTATGTACATGTTAGTAGTGAGTGCTCATCAGTCTTCCTTTGCAGCAACCTGAACTTTGAAAAATCATATCTCCCAGCTCAGATGGGTTGAAAATGACCTTGATGATTCAAATTAAAGCTAAGTATGTTAGCTTTCATATTAAAAAACAACCAACCAAAAATATCCAGCAAATATTGATTTATTCGACTTTAAGTACTGACAGGTCGAACTCTGAAGTTCAGCAGAATTGTCAAACATCAGACCTGACTTTCAAATGCCATACCTTTCTCCTTGGGATGAGTTAGAAGTCCATATAGAAACCAAATTAAAGCTTCATGAGTTAGCTTTACTCTCCAATTGGAATCATGCAAAAACAGTACTTGGAGCTTCACTTATTCAACCTTGAGTGTTGACAGGTCATTTGTCAGGAAACGAGTTGCATCATGTATGCCAGTCTTTGACGGGTGAATGTGATAAATCTACTCATTGAAACTTCATGATTCCAAATCCATATGAAAGTAGACATCTTCAAGATTCTAACAATTAAAAGAACACAAAAAGGTACCAAGTATAGCTCTAGATATTGTCAGTTGAACTTAAGCCTGAAATGCTGAAACAATTGGAGTAATTCAGATTGGTTAGTTCATTTTGCTCTTGAATTGCATTCAATTGTGGACTGTATATTGGCCTGTCCATTTTGGAAATAGAATGATCAACCTATCCTCCAACTCATGTTGCAGTTAATATAGAAGTTGACTCAATATATCAATATTATTTTCTTAAAAATTATATTTTATTATTGCCTTATAAGTTAATTGTTATAGAAAATTTATAAAAATGGTATTATTGTAAACCCGTACATCGCATGGGCATAAAATCTAGTTACATATAGTTTCAACTTTTTTGACAATAACAATGTTTTAAAGGCATCCCCGTGCAATTTGCGCGGGTTTAAAACTAGTAAGTTTTAAAACAAATGAAGTAATTTAGTCAAGTTGGAATTTGAAGCAATTTTAGATAAAAATGCAATTTAAGAGACGGAATTTTTTTAAGAATTTGTTGTTTTTTAAAAGAGTAATCTTACATCTATTAAAACAGAAACATTTACTCGATTCTCCTTAAGCCACGTCACTACTCAACAATTTTCTTTTTCACCTTTCTCTTTGGTGGGGCCAATAAAACATGCAAACATTGCAAACCATAATTTAGAGGTATTCCAGCATTTTAAAGCAACATTCATGATTCATCGTACCCAAAGTAAATCAACATTCATATATTGTTAAATATATGACAGATGTGATGAAATAATCATAATAAATTTAGTTCGAGTTTGTAAACAAATCAACATTTAATTACTCTAAATTCAATGCATTAAATCAGTAGTATAACAACGATTCCATGTGAATAAAAATTATAAAGAATAAATCAAAAACCCACAAAAAAATTTCTTATAATCTTTTCATACTTAATTTAATTTTTTAAAAAAATACTGATTGTTAAACTCATTCAAGGTAGAAAAAATTGGATCTTAGTGGTATATCAAAAACAAAATGCCTGAGATCAATTGAAATTCGAATATTATTTAAATAGCCTAATCAACATTATTTTAAACACACCATACATTAAAACCAAGAAAGTAGAAATAAGGTTAAACTTCTAATTTTGTATACTTTCATCTTTATTAAAGATAAAAGTCTTTTATGATGGCTGATTGATTGCTCATCCTTATAAGAAAACATTAGTTTAAGATTTAAGAAAGAAAAATAGAAGTTAGAAAGTGAAGGAGAAAAGGTAAAAATTTGGGTGCTTGTGAGGGAGAAGAAGAGGGAGGCAAGTACGGGCTGGGTATTTTGTGTTTGGGTAATGAAGTAGGGTAAATTTAGGAAATGGGTAATAAAATAACTAGGCCCAAGGGTAATTATCAGTATTAGAGTACATCTAAATATACTTTTCGAAAGATGATCTGACCGAAACCCATCTGATAACCCCCTGAAATAAATCGCTCTTTTTAACCCGAACCTGAATACGACCCAATTTGATATTAACCCGCACATTTAAGGTTAAGATATGCTAAATCCGTAACCCGACCCAAAAACAGGTAAGTTTATTAAAAAAAATTATTCGTATTTAAAGCAAATAAAACTAATATAAAATAAAAATAATAATAATAATAAAAATTTAAACTTTAAATTTTAAATTATTTTTTATAATAAATTATGTTTACATTTTTTTAAAGTATAGTTTTATCACATAATTAATTACTCAAATAATTATCGTATAATTATAATCACTATTTGTCACATACCTGTGACAATTAATCAATCCAATATTTTGTATAACGTTGTGATATTGCGTATGTTAAGCAGAAAATGTGTATTCTTATTAATATCATGGTTTAAATAAGATAATTATAAAAATTAAGAATAAACTGTATGTCAATAATAAAAAAAATATATGTAAAAAGGCGTTAATCATATCCGTTTTTGACCCGAACCTAACCTGAAACCTTTAATTTACAAACTCACAATAATCTCAAGCCGTATTTTACCCGAACCCGATTGTAGAGAATTCATTTTCTTTTAGTGGTCGATATTGTATTCTGATATCATGAAAGAGGTATATATTTGTGGGTAAAAATAAAGGGATAATGAGATTTGATAGAGAAAATATTATTAAAGGAGTTTAAGTGGGAAATGGAGAAAAATATATGAAGTGGATCCAAATTCAAATTTATATGGGAAGGGTAATGAATTAATGATGTAATAATAACCTATTATATGTAGGATCACCGGATGACAAGCTTGCCAACTATAAAAGGGATGTGAGATGGGTAAAATATTGTGGTGGGTGTAGACCTATTAAAAAGAACCCGACCCGAAAAACCTACCAAAATCCGCACGAAAATAACCAGCATTTGAAGACGATCCGACCCAATAATAACCTGATAATCTAGGTCAAGACATGCGCGACCTGTGACTCGACCCGAAAATTAGGTACATTTATCAAAAAAATTGAGTTTAAAGCTACTAAAACTAATATAAGATGGTAAAATAATTAAAAATTCAATTTTTTTGAAATATCATATGCTCATGTTTATTTTAAAGTAAAAGGTTTAATACTTGAATACCATATGAATATAGTAACGTAAATATAATAACTGATCAATCTAATTTTGAATAACAATCCCGTGCAATTTTGTACGGATGTAAAACTAGTTATAATAAATATGGATTTGTAGGGGAGTAAAATCGAATTAATTCAAAGAAATGGTCACACAAGACCTTAACACCTACCCTACATAAAACATACAAAAACAAATTCCACCGCCCTAAGTCTTTTAATCGATGAATCTCTCTGTTGGAATGTCCAACTCATTTTTATACATGCCTAACATCATCCTCGCTTTTTCCGAATAAAGGTAGACATTCGCCTTTTATATCAAACTAGTTTTGGTTTCCCTAAGAAAAAGAAAAAGAAAACATATCACATTTATCACGCTTGATATATAACAAGGTAGCAAATTAGACACGAAACGCGCTTAAAATAGAGGAAGTTATTTTGACGAAAAGGTAGGAATAAGTTTGAATTTTGAGTGTATACAATACTCAGTGATTTAGTTGCAATGCTTGCTTTTCAAGATGATTATGGTGGTCGCAACCTCGCAGAGTCGAAGGTGACATAGTTTGCAAGTGTTACATGTACAATTATTGATTATATACTTGTAATATTAGGTCTGACTAAATGATTGCATTCGTTTATTTTTTCACAAATTCTTGTTTGTGACGGACAGTATCCGTCACAAGCTTGCGACGGGTACCACTTTCCCTCACAAATGACCCATTTAAGGGAAAAGGGGAAGCACATGGGGGGTGCCCCACATGTTCCCTCTACCCATTTTGTTAGAAGAAAAACCCGTCACAAGGTCCGACCCGTCACAAGGAAGACCTACTGTTATTTTTTACATTACATGAAAAATATATATAAATTGATTTAACTCACTGACGAGTAAAGTGAACTGATTTTATTATCCTAAAATATAACGTCATTTCATATGTCATTTCATATTAAGATATCCTTTATCCTTTATCCTTTATCCTTCCTTTCCTTTACCTCTAAAATGCGTAAACATCACCCAACTGTTTCTTATGAATAGTTGTTTTTCTTAGGAATAGTGCAGTCCTCCAATCTAGGCCACTTATCCAACATTTTGTATTTCTATCTAATTGACAAGTGTGTCCAACTCTCACTATCAGCAACTCATAAGTCATACCAAATTAGCTTTTGCGTTTTATTAATAATATAAAATAAACAAACTGACAAGTGTTCCTCCAATTCAACGGCTCAATGGTCACAAATTGGTTTCTTATGAATAGTGCATCTCCCATCCTGACCACTTATCTTCCCTTTTGGTGATGATGATGCCGATGACGATGAAGATGGTGATGGTGATGGTGATGGCGGTGACAAGTATGATTATGAACAAAAAAAGACTATACAGGCTTTGTTGTTGTTGTTGTTGTTAGATTAGAATATTGAGGATGGGAATATTGTTATCTTAAGTCCCCCAATACGTCCGCTTGATCAGATCAAAAAAGGCGCCATTTTTGCGACATCTGATAGTGAGGTTTGGTTTTAATTTCGATTGCTTTTAACAGTTTCTCTACTTGTAATTTCTGGGTTCTGGAATTAATTTTGATTCTTAATTTTAACAAAATTATATGTGTGCGTTTTCGGGTTGCTGCATCATTTATACTAAACTGCTTTGATTGGATCTGAAGTTTTGATTAGATTGAATTTACCTCATGAATTCTGGATTTACCAAGATGATGACCGGACGACGAGAGTTGACGTGATGGGGATGACGATTCTGCTATTGCTACTGACACAGGTATTGCCTATCCATGAGTATAATTATTCACAATTTAACCTATTAATCTTTGCTTTGCTATTCACAATAAGATCATCATTGCTTAGGCACGGGTACGAAAGAAAAAAGAAAAATGATAATTTGTTCGCACCCATTAGGTAGTAGCTAAGTATGCGCGCAGTTTGAAAGGTAGTGGGGGATTTGCTGGTCAGTCACATGGGTCGTACTGGTGTGTCACATTTTCATATGAATAGGGTATTCATGAGTTTGTTGGCATTAAACATGTACTCCATTATTGATCGAATTTCCCTGACCTTTTATTTTGCCTCATAAAGGTATCAAGCTTAAGCGTCAGATTGATTCTTATGAGAAAGAATTGCAGCGTCGTAATAATCATGACCTATAACTTCTACATTTTGGTTTTAAATTAACAGTTTTTTGAGGTTTTTGATTGCCTTTGTGACAGATGGTAATAATTTTTTTAATTAGTGATTTTACTGGTGTAAATGTTGTTCTTGATGTTTAGGATTATCATGTGTATGAGAATAGAGATTAAGTGTTTCGTGTAATGAGGTATGATTTGGATAATTGTATTGAAATTTAGGATTTTTTGTTTGTTATGGTAATTGCTTGAATTAATGATTTTTCGGTGTAAATATTGTTGTTAGTATATAATGATGTTTAAAGGTTAATACGTATACTGTGTTTTGGTTTTGTGGTGTAAACGATATCATGATTCATTCGAACCATAGGGACCGTAGCTTGTACACATATTCATGTAAACAATGGTTATGTGTTATCCTGCTAAATATAATTGTTAACAATATTTATTACTCAAATTCTTTTCTGCCGTCATCTCCATTTTTTGAATCCAGGTGGTTATCCTTCCTTTCTAGGCAAAAACACATGGACAATCAGGATTCAGGAGGCTTCAGTCAACTTAAAAATGAGGTAAGAAAGAGACTGATTGGCTGAATGCTTAGTGCATTTCATTCGTTTGCGGTACTTGGGAAGTGGGCTTTGGTTTCTTGGTTTTACAAGTATGCTTTGCCGAACTGTCTTAGTTGAATTCATAGGCGTCTCGTCTTCTCAGGAATCATCACCCAGCGGCAACACACCTAGAAACAACAGAATACATCCCTTATATGCAACAAGTTTTTAAGCAAAAGCCTACATAAGGAAAAGGATCACAGATTATGTTGGGTTATTGACTTTACCCATAATAATCATATGTATTGGTTGAAGCAATTCCTTCGTAGGTTTGTAGTTGAAAAACAGAAATTAGCTGGTGTCGTCTCAAACTGCAGCATAGAAAGTTGTATAAGTAAGAAAAAAAAGAGATCCCAAGGCAAAATAAGACGGATACATGAGAGCAAAAACATACTCTCGGATTCAATAGACCTTTAAACTTTTTATTGTTTATTTAGTTGATTCGTTAGTATTTATTTTTTAGGTTCCCAGTAAGTACTTAAATGCAGAAGTTGTTCAGATTGCTCTACCGAGACAAACCAAACAGTCTTTTGGTTAGTTCCGGTATATATCCCTTTTACGGTAGCTATCGGTTTGCTTAGGGTTGTCTCATTTTGGTTTGGAGACTACACGTTGGACCATTATGCTTGAATCGAGTCCTGGTTATTAGCCCCCGCCTAAAACCCATACCAGCATTATTGACTGTACACAAATGGTGCAACGGATGCATGCTGGTTGCATCTAATCAATTATAAGCACTTACCGACAGTGAACTGTAATGTGGCGCTCCAAAAAAACATGACCTTCATCTTTATATATAGATGCGGCTATCTTCTGATGAAAAAGAATTGCTTAATGTCGTCTTTTGTTTGATGTCTTTGTTGGAAGCCATTACTGCAAGGTAAATTTAAATACGCTCAACTTATAATTGTTTTTGTGTGCATACATTAATTTGTATATTTGGTCGCTCTGCAGTATGAATTACATGGTGCTGCTAGACGTGATCAAGAAAGGCCATTCTGAGCCAAACAAGAAGATTGGATCAGAGGTCAATGCTTTTGAGATCCACCACCATCCCACCTTTCAGAGTCGATGTCTCTTTGTCATTAGAGACGACCAGTAGAAGATTTTAAAAATGCATAGATCAGATACTTCCCTTACCAGAGAATATGAAGATGAAATTTGATGTGACCAAGAGATTCAGTGGTAACGAAGGCAGAAATAAAGGTGGTGGTTGCCGTGGTGATGGTCGTGGTCGGGGATGGGTTGGCAAGTCTAGAAGGTGTGAGTGGTAGCCGAAAGTGTTCAACGACTGTGGAGGGTAGGTTCATGGGATAGCATTGATGGCTATAAGTGGTTGTGCGCCGGTCAATGAAGGTGGGATGGATCATGGTGGTTAGAGGTGGTAGGGATTGTCGTCATGTCATTAGCTTACTACTCTCCAAAATTTGTCTGGCCGAGTTGAATCAGCTACAACCAGTACATCACCGACTCAAATTCCAGGTTTATTATTTCCCTTAAATTCAAAAAATATGTTAAGAAGTCGAATTAACTGATCAACTGCTCAAATCCCAAATAAATTTGGGGCAGTTGCTAAACAACAATAGTGGTTTAGTGAGCAGCTAAATGCAACCAAGTTTAGTATTTGGCCCACATTTTAACTTTGCTGATTTTGAGCAAAATTGAACAATGCAACTTCAGACATCATCTTCACTTTAGTTACTTGTTAAGGGCTAAAGTAATGCGTCTTATGTTCAATTATTGTATTCGATGCGTAAAAAGGATATATCTTTGTGTTCGATCAGTTAATTTGTGTTTTTTGTTTGTTTCGGTCAGTATAGATTGATTTGGTTATTTGTGGGACCCATGTGGAATAACATTCCTGATAAAATCCCTTTTTCTTTGAATAAAATCGTTTAACAGTAGTAGTGCTGCTAAATAGTAGATTAACTGAAGCACTGATGGGGTGAATATAAATCAAGGGATGGCCCCTATGGGCATTCCATTCCTGGGGTGCTGTTGGAGGCTAGGAGTAGTAGTTATAGATAATGAAGGGGTGTAAATGGTGGTGCTAAAAAGGGGACGGAGCGGTGTTGGTAAAGAATAATAGTGCAGACCCGTTTGAGGCGGCTAGGCTTAGAAAGTAAGTATTTATGGCAGGTTCGCATATTCGTGTCCTAACAACGCATTCTGGGTATTTACCTCGTATTTGTTTAATGTTTGTTTTAACAACGAGCCAATATAAGTTTAAAGTTCTACTTCTAACTAACGCTATGAATTCTACTTTGGCTTTTGCTTGTATTAGATATTAACTAAAGGAAAATCTTAGTTGATTGTTGTTTTGCGAACTGCTATTATATCACTCCCTCTCTCCTATTCTCATTTGTTTGTCTTTTATATTCTTTGTGAGCAATATTTTAATCAAAGACAAACAAATGATTGGGACGGAGGGAGTATAAGTTCACTAATTATCATAGTTTCATTTGCGTCTCGGCGTAATTGGGCTAATTTTTTTTTTTGCGTGAGATCAAAATAGCTAAGTTCACCCTTCTTCGTCTTGTACAAGTATACATAACAAGAAACTTATTGTTGATAAAAAAATTTGCAGCTTTATTTTGCTGCTCTTCTCATATGTGATTATTGGTTGCAGCACTACACCAAGTTGTCAAAGTTGGAGCAGAATTGCAAGTTTAACGGCATATTGGATGCGTTGGAGTTTAACATGTTCCTCATACGGAGTATATGTGAAGACTCTCAAGAGCATTAGTAGAGCTTATGGGTTGAGCAAACTCGATGTTGAGTGCAATTTTCCATCCGTATGCATTTATTCGTGAATATTCTATGAAGAAAGTTTCATGATTTTAAAAGTTTATAGCTTCTCCTTGTTCGTTCGTTTGTACCTAGGGGGTGCACACATTGACATTATTGTAGCTTTGATCAAGTAAATTACCCAAGGATATTGGAAAAGGAACAAAGAAAAAATCTCTATTGAATTCGATTGTTCTAAAGAAAACGTATTGAGTGAATATTAAGTATTTGTTTTATTTTTCATGTGGCGTCATGCTATGCTATGCTTTGGCTTTCCAAGTAAATAATAGTTGTATGTGTGCTTGTATTGCAAACTTATTCCGTCTTGGTTTCTCACTTGCCCTCTTACTTGCCTTTTTATGAGGTAACCCAACCCATCTTAGTGATTAGATTTTGCCATACGGTTTAACTACCATTCTCTAGGAACAATGTCGTATATACTCATGCTGACATCATCTGGTCTCTTTTCAAATTCTTCAGGCTTGTACCTTATGTTTTGTATCATATTACAAACCTATGCAGTTTAACAATTAAATATATGTATTTAGGCGTGTACCTTAGTTTTGATCATATTCCAAACCTAAGAAGTCTAACAATTAAATATATGTATTAATAAATTTAGCATGACCATGTTCGTATAATATACTAAACGGAAACTAGACCAAATAGGAAATGAGCAACTACATAGCCCAGTAGAAGACCGCGCCCGTTAGGGTGCGAACCACTAACTAGTTAATATATAAAAGAGTGTAAATCATTTGGAGAAGATCATCTCACAAAATGTAAATAAACAAGGTGGCTGGGTAAATAAAAGTACAGTCGGGGTTTGAGGGTGAGAGGCAGTATAAGTGTATAACGGACGTTTTAAATTAGTTCAATAATTAAAGGATTCTATAGGTAATATTGGTGTCATTTACCAATATTACAATATGTCTATAGGTTGTTCTACTTTAATTATTGTGGGTTTCGAATTGGTATTTATTCGGAACAGTTAGGTTGTACTGCTCATATTTTTATAGTGGATTTTAGTTTATTTGGCTAGTCAATTTTACTATTGGTACAAAAGATTTTACATTGAATTTAACCCTACATATCGTCTCATTTTATTTTTACTTACATTTATTATATTTACGTTTATAGTTTAATCATCGATTAGTTGCGCGTTGGTTTTTTTTTGTTCAAATGAGCGCACAATATCGCGGGTGAGAATCGAACCCCCAACTTCAAGGTTGGAGTAAGAGTAATTTTACCACTTGAGCTACCTCTTGTTCTCATTAGTTGCGCGTTAGTGGTTAACGTTAAGATGTACTCGTAACAATGATAATGCTCTCTTATTATTCTTATACACTTGCACGCATCACGTATAAAAAATAATTAAGTTCAATTGGCAAGCTTGATGCGATAACTTTTCCAACTTTTAGTCTAAAACAATAGTAGTGCTTAGTTCGGTATGGGTCTGGCCGGGTCAAATTTCAGCTAGCCTATACTCAGCCCACCATTCGGGTATAGTACAAATATTATAGCTTATAATATTTACAACAAAACTCGAAAATTTTATTATATACCATAGAAATTATGCTGTCAGTTGTAATACAATAGGCTGTATACTACTATAACTCAAGTTGTATAATAAGCATTGTACAACCATTTTACATTTATCCGATTTTTTTGAGTTTTTTAACAGTTTTTTTATGTGTAAGTGTGTGAGTGCAAAGATTCTATAATATAGTTCAGATTTTTTAAATGAAAACTCAAAAACATTAGTAAAGAGGTCCAATTATAAATCATCATTTGTATTACAACTAGTGGGGATATGTAGTCTATTAATTTCACTATTCGTATTCCGACTCTTTTAGGCCAAGCTGGGATGGGCTTTGGGGCCTAGACCATTTAATTAGCTCTAATACCAAGGGAAGTAGAAACCACGTATAGAAGGAATCCGTTTTTAAAATAATGCTGAAAAAATAAAAATTTATCGTTTTGGGTTGGTCTAAAAACTATTTATCGTTTTGGTGTCCACGTAGGCTCGGGATTTGCGAGTCAATATCGAGGCAAAGACACGCCATTGCCAATGGCGTGTCTTCAATGATCATTTTTTTGGGCCAAAGCAGAAACATAAGCAAAAATCTAGGCATTAGACACGCCATTCGCATTGGCGTGTCTGTAGAAGGAGACACGCCATTCGGATTGGCGTATCTTTAACATTGATGTTTTTTGAAAATACAGAAGGTGTTGCTCTATGCCATTAGTAAGACACGCCATTAGCAATGGCATGTCTCCTTCATTAGACACGCCAATCCTAATGGCGTGTCTTGGCAGTGAATTTTTTTTTTAAAAGTTTTGGTACCTAGTCACTCACTCTATTTACCTTCGTAAGCAACAATAAAAGATTACGCAATTTTGACAAAGAAAACATTGTTTTTATAAGATTTAAAAAATTTTTCACACACATAAAAGCGGCACAAGGGGTTTCGAGCTTAGTCTAGTTACTAAAATATCGATTACACGTCCTAAAAAATATTAAAACTGCTTCATGTCTTCTTTTTCCCACGAAGACGAGACCAAATCTTTTTTTTCTTTGAAGGCTCCGGGGTTCCTTGTTCATTGATTGGCGACATTGAAGTATTGGTGCGCCTTGACCGTCGCCTGAACACTTGCAAGGTCTCATCGTCTTCCGCCATTGACTCTTGCATTGTCGAACCATCTCCCCTTTCTTCATGTTGTTCCTCCACTTGGGTTTCTTGCGTCGGTTGGTGAAATTGTTGAAGAAGATGTGAATACCCAACATGTTCAAGAGATTGGGAAGTGTTGTCCCAGATGTTAGACATGATGTTACGGTAATGAGGGGGCACCTCTTGAGGCATCGCTTGTATCTCCGTATTGCATGTCCTATGGACTTCGGCAAACCCATGAGATTGTAAGTGTTAAAAAATAATAATTTATGAAAGATTTTAAATATTAATAACGATTCATATTAGTAAAACTTACAAGATAAGCAGTGGCTCCTAACGGTGCTTGGTAAGCTTGTTGGAAGGTAGGGCTGATAAATCGGCGAGTTCGATCCCGGTACCAAACCATGTAAGGGTCATTGTAGCCCATGTCACTGTTATCCTCAACACCAAGGAACCTAAATTGGTACCTCCTAAACCACATAGCTAGGTATGCTGAATGATAATCCGCCCAATTCCTTGAATGAGCACCCCTTTTATCCATTTTATGTAACTTGGGTTCGGTATCAGCAGGTTCAGGGATATTTTGTTTCCACCCAAATTGACGAGCGACCCTATTAGGCAAATGCCACTCAACAATATCGAAACAAATCATAGGGGATACCACAGACCACTCACCCGAGTCATTATAACAAGCTTCAGGCAAAAAAGAAAAGATGACTTGGGGGTAAGGTTGCCATACAAATTGATCGGGACGCATGTTATCTAAAGCATCCCTATACCCGAGTAGAGTGGTTATGGTTGTGCCTTGAGGCCTCCTACGATGCACGCTCAACCACCTACGACCCAACGAATCAACTCGTAGTTGATGTTGTGAACCTAATGGATATGGTCCTTGAATAAGGGGTGGGTTTTCAGGGCCCGTGACTATAGGTCGAGCAATCGTAATCCGCTCCCATGCCCACAGTTGTAATAAAATAAGAGGGCCTCCTATATCTCTTGCCTTCATGTTGCTTGACCTACATAAATTACGATATAGAGTGGCAAGAACCGCACTACCCCAAGAGTAATCATTAATGGCATTTAAATCTCTCAACAAAGGCAAATATACAACTTGAATATCATTGCCACTCTTGTCCGGAAACATCACAGTTGCCATTAAAATAAGCAAATAAGCTCTTACATATTGATGTAGAACTTGTTCGTTTGCTTGTTCCGGAAGACCACTAAAATTTTCTGTCAACCAACCAATCCTCAAAGAAGCCCCTTTAAGATCCTTTTCCCCCGGTGTTTGACCTAACAGTTCATATATCAATGCTCTCCAATTACACGCGGATGACCCAGTAACAACATCTCCTCTAATCCGTAATCCCAACAACACTTGCACATCTTGCAATGTCACAGTAGCCTCACCAACGGTCATATGAAAGGTATGGGTCTCTGGTCTCCATCTCTCAACCAAAGCAGTTATGAAATCTACATTAAATTTTAAACCTACTACTCTATGGATAAAGTAAAACTGAGACTCCCTACTGAAGTCAACTACACGATCACTTACCAAAAACCCCTTGTGCATAGCTAAGTGTGACCTACATCTGAGGGAACCCTTGTCGTCCCCGTCCCATATTGCCTTGCTCCGGTGGGTTTCTTGTTGTGTGAGAACTTCCGGGTTGATCGGTCCTGGTTGCATATGGTACTCCATTGATCCTGCACATGTAAAATAATTGTTAGTTTAACATAAAAGATACAATTGTTAATTAAAATGAATACGTAAAATACAATGTAAGTTTAACAAAATACCCTTGGGAATTGTTAACTCTCATGGCACAAGTTTTTTTATTATGCCCTATGCCACGACACAAACTACATGACACCTTAGTCTTGCATTTCTCATCCATTTCATTGCGAAATCTTTTACCATGTGGTCTACCTTTTCCCCTTCTTTTTCCCTCATCACACACTATTCTAGGACCATTATAATGACCCCAATAAGCCTCATCTTTCAAAGGATGAAATTTGCTAGCATATGAAGCCAAATGTTCTCCCGTTGTGTAGCTAATTTCCACAAATTGGCTTGCATTTAACTTCATTTTTTTACAAACCGCGTACACATGTGAACAAGGGTACTTGTACGTTTGGAACTTGTTACAAGTACATGTCCTCTTTGACAAATCAACGGTGTGCAAATGGCTACCACGTGACACATTTCTTGAACCTCTACGTGTTGTCACTTGGTACAACCCTCCAACATGGTCAAAAGATACAACCTTGTGGTATGCTCCTTTCTTGCAATTTTCTTCTAACAAATGTGTGATTTTACTACTATAATGTTGACCCTGCAACAAACGTTTCCTTGCCTCTTCACGACGCTCAACAAAATACGCATTGACTCTAAAAAATATACATTGCACAAGTGCGGTGATGGGAAGAAAATGTGCTCCTTTAAGCACATTATTAAATGCCTCAGCCAAGTTTGTAGTCAATATGCCATATCTATGACCACCATCATGACAAATTGACCACTTCTCTATTCCTACATCAGCTACATAATGTTGTGCATCCCTATCCATCTCACCTAGACGGGCAAATCCAATGTCAAACTTCTTTTCTTGAAATTGCATAGCCGTTGAACCAAACATATTTTTTACTTTTACATTCCTATATCTAGTGTTAACATTAGAAGCCAAATGACGAATGCAAATCCTATGGAAAGCATGAGGCTCCTCCCATCCACTACCAACTTCACTCATTGCATTCATTATCCCCGCATGTCTATCGGATATGACACACAACCCACTTCTTTTTGTTACAAAGAGTCTTATACAAGCCATGAACCAAGACCAACTTTCATTATTTTCAGATTCAACAATAGCAAAAGCAACAGGAAAAATCTGGTTATTAGCATCAATTGACATAGCCGTCAAAATTGTTCCTTTGAACTTCCCGTACAAGAGTGTTCCATCTATGGTGAAAACAGGCCGACAATGTTCAAACCCTTCAATGCATGGTTTAAATGCTCAAAAAACACGCTTGAATGTATGCACATTTGAGTCTCCTATGGGTGTGGTTGACCATTGGACTACTGTACCAGGATTAGATTCTTTCAAACCTTGCATGAAACGAGGTAACATCTCATACGATGCATCCCAATCACCGAAAATATCCCCAATTGCTCTTTGTTTTGCATTCCAAGCTTTGGCATATGATATTTTGTAACCAAACTTATCTAAAATGACTTCAACAACAGACATCACCTTATATCCCCAATCCCCCTCAACATAGTTACGAATCAAATGACTTATGAAAGCTCGTTTCAAATTAAAGTGGTCTCGAGGAACCATGTCACCAACACACGAAGAGTCATGAGGACCTTTGTATGTGACAATTGTAAATGCTTGAGAATAAGGGTCTTTTCTTGTCGCTCTTAACCGCCAATTGCAAGGGCTAGGAGATCGACCACATTTATAAGTGACAGTGTCAGGCTTTGATTCGGCAACCTTGAAAAATTGATTTGCTTGAACACTATAAAATGTCACCTCATCACTTATTGAAGCTTTGTTTGTGAAGACTTGTCCAACGGCAAACTCTTTCCCTTTTTCATATCGAACCATACTCTCCCATGTTTTCCAACTATTCAATTCATCCTCATCTAATGGATCAACCTTATTAAACTCAACAATTGGTGCACTAGCAAAAACAAGATCATCATCACCATCTTCCTCAATTACTATCAAATTCTCATCAAGTGTGGCGAACTCCTCATCAAACTCATCACCCTCTAAGTTCCCATCAAATTCCCCCTCATTTATATCATTAGCCTCAAGAGATACAAATTGAGCAACATCATCTAGCCTAAGAGGAATAGTTGGTGTAGGGGTCACAATTTGGCTTGTGGAAACTTCAACAAATATGTCCATTGACGGAGCATTTGAATGACGAACACTTGCCCATAATGCTTTAAAGGATCCCTCACAATTAAGTGGTACAACTTTAAAACACCCGGAACTTGGAAATTTCATTTTCACATTCAATTGACTACTCATACTTTGAATGCCAATTCCCTTATATATTTCTTCAATTAATTCCAAATATGTCATCTTTGTACTAGCTAAAATAAAACATTGATTCCCTCCTTTATAGCAAACATACCCATTTTGATCCACTACCTCTCCATCCCAATAACACATAAGAGGATAATCACAAATTTCCATTCTATACAACAAAAATGCAACACATTTAGTATAAATCAGCAATTAGTTGTCCAATTATTCCCAAAACACATAACTAAACATAATTATACCGAAACCACAAATTTCTATATAATCACAACAAAATTAACAACAATGGCATAAACTTCTATATAGTAGCTTCAATTGCGTTTTTTAAACAAGAAAGACATAGCTAAACCGAAATTATACCCAAAACACTAATCTAGGGTTTGAAGATTTGGGGTTTTTCAAGCAATGGCATAAATTCTATACAATAACTTGATTTAAGCACAAAAACAACAATAACAACAAAATTAACAACATTTAAATCAATTAAAACAGAAATTTGCATAAATCTAAACAAATAACTACAAAAATTGAAAGGAGATGAATTACCTTGCTAATTAGGAATTTCAATTAATAATTGAAAGAGAAGAGGTGATAGATACGTCGGAGATGAATTGTGAGATGGTTTGAGATAAGATGAAGTGTTTGAGATGAGATGAAGGTTTCGGATTTTAGAGGTAGAGGGAGGAAGTGTTTGAAATAAAATGAGGGAGAAGGCCGGATGTCTGATTTTAGGGGAAAAAAATCTGGCTATTAGACATGTCATTCGGATTGGCGTGTCTCCCTCTATAGACACGCCAATGCGAATGGCGTGTCTAATAGCCAGATTTTTGCTAATGTTTCTGCCTTGAGTCTAAAAATTTAGCTGAATAGACATGCCATTGCGAATGACGTGTCTATTGAAAGAAACACGCCATTCGGAATGGCGTGTCTCTGTGTTAACATTTTGTTGAATTAAGCCTCATATGTTCATTGAAGACACGCCATTGGCAATGGCGTGTCTTTGCCTCGATATTGACTCGCAAATCCCGAGCCTACGTGGACACCAAAATGATATATAGTTTTTAGACCAACCCAAAACGATAAATTTTTATTTTTTCAGCATTATTTTAAAAACGGATTCGTATAGAAGAGCATCACCCATATTTTCAAATTAGGAAAAGTGTTATATAAAATCTAGAAAAAAACACAGTTCAAGAAAATCCTTTTAGTTAAGCACAAATTATTATTTATAATGGATATATTCGTCACAAGGTTGTGACAGATAAATTATTAACCATATGAGTATGTAAGGACAAGTTATTTGTAATTTCTTATACTTATTTTTTCTAATCATATAGAAAAGTTTAACCCGTTATAAACTTATTACGGTTATACAAATTTTGCCCAAATTTTCTTTCACTACGACAACTCCAGGGCACAAAACGTTTGCTGAGCACTCACATAAATAGAAATAATGAAGTACGAAGTAAGAACCTTCTATTAATAATAAACAAACATGAAAAAGAAACATGGAGCCACTTTATCTTTGATGTTACATAACTTTATAAGTATTCTTTGTACATCAGAAATCTCCTTTATTTTCTTACTACAATTATAAAACAAGATTGAGGGATGTGCTTTGCCTTCTGTAATAATTGACTGTTAAAGATAACACTAATGGCACCCGAAGTCTAGGTTCCAGTTTTGTTAAAAATTTACCGACTGATTAATTTATGGTTGTGGATTATAGCGACCGTCTATAGTGATGAGACAAATGATATGTGACGTTGAAAGCAAATATAAAATGCAAATAAATAAAATATGAACACGAGAAATTGGTAACGCGAAAACCCAATGTGGAAAAATCGCAGGGGGAGTCGGAATCCCGCCAAATATACAATATAATTTTTTAAGATATATTCCGGTGTAACTGCAAGGTTAAAGTAAGAATTCTGCAGGAGCGTCTTCTGCTGGAGCCTCTGCCAGAACCTGTGCGGGAGCCTCCCCTAGAGGTGTATTTATTGAGTTTTATAATGGTGACGGTGAAGATGATAAGTTTGTGAGTGATAGAGTAGTAAAGTGATAATTAAATAATGAGATGATCTTCTTTCTTTCCTCCTTATGCTGCACCTTTTATAGCCTTTAATGTAAGTTTAGTTTGACTCACTCCAAGCCCAACTTATTCCATGATTTTCTCTAACTTCTTCCACTAAACCCTCTAACTCTCCTTCTTTGTTGGCATCAACATTTGACTTGTTGCCTTCTACTCAAGCAAGTATTATGTAGTGCATCTCCCATATTGAAGTTTTGACCCATTCTTGCCAAGTCATCGATCTTGACCACCCATATTGTCCACTCTTTGTGTGACACGTGTACCAATAATAAATGGTAAATGTTGGTCATAACAGTTCCATTTTTTCCCCTCTCCCATATCAGACAACCAGTGGGCAAATGTTGTAGCTTTTATACCTTTCCTTTCCTTACATGTTTACAATTATTATTGACACGTCAATTTCTACATCGCTAATAACTACTCAGTCAATAGTTTAAACTTAGTTTATTTTTCCCTCATAAAATAAAGTAAGTGTAAGTTATTCACTAGAACAGAGGGGGTATGTATTAACTCACCAAATCAACAATTGTACAACCTAATTACACTTAACTAATCCTAATTTTAGAAAGTAGTATGCTGTAAGACGAGTCGAATCCAAGAGAAGGCTAAAACAAGGCTAAAAGAAACTAAGCTAGGAATGTGATCATTACACTTAATTTATTTGGTATGATCACATTCCTAAAGCTAACATGAGCTGGAACGGGAAGACTATTTGTAAAGTTTGTGATCAACTCAAAGATAGATACATGAATGGTGCTTGGATTGCGTCTGCCAGGGACCATGTTGTTACTGCAGGCTATGCATGGCTCAGGACTAATGGTCAGAAGGTTGGATGGTCTAGGTTGGTGTGAAACAACTTCTGCCTACCTAAACATTCATTTATGGTTTGGCTGATTGTCTTGAATGCCCTGAATGTGAAAGAAAAGAAGTTTAGACATGGTGTTTCGAGTGATGATGCTTGATGTATCTGTGGGTCTGCTATTGAATCAGTAGCTCATGTATGTCAGGATTGTAGATACTATTGCCTTGTCATGGCAGAGGTTTGCTCAGCTCTACATATTCCTATTCCTCCCATGAATACTATGATTTGGATTGCGAGCATGAAATGGTCTCAAGTGAAGAAGAATATATGCCTATGTGCAGTCCTTACTATTTACTACTCTCTTTGGCAGCAACGCAATAAGGCTAGGCTTGAGGGAAGCATTATTAGACCTGATATCATTATTTCCCTGGTTGGTGGATTAGTTAAGTTGAGGATTAGGTAGTAGGATTGTAATTTAGGTCTTATAGTATATCTTTAGATAATGTCAATTAGATCAAAAGTATGGAATTTAGGTAGTAGGATTGTAATTTAGGTCTTATTGTACCTATTTCTCTTGTTTTGTCTTGGAATTTGCCTTAGTTTGTAATAGATTGTTTGATCTTCAATCATAAACTTACATTTCACCAGAAAAAAAAACTAATCTAAGACTAAACACAAATTAAGTACTAATGACGAAATGAAGGACACTATTGGAAAGTATTATAAAAACTATGGATTATTTACAATGAACAACAATGATGCGAACATAAAGAGAGAATTTTGATGAGAGTTGTGACAAGAAAATACGTAAAAATGCAAACTTTGGTAACTTGACAATTAGACAAACTACTTGTGTGCAAGAAAAACAATAATAGTGAAGATTGATGTAATTGTACTATTTCAAGAATCAATCAACCAAAATACATGCAAGATTACCAACCCCTATACTTATTAACCTAGTAAAAACTTAATCCAACAAGTAGTGACCAACATCTTAGCCAATGAAGCATCACCTTCTCTACACGAGATAACTAACATCTAAGCCAACACTAGTGAAAAAAGATATAGACTTTAAGAACACTCAACATATAGGATTAAGATTAGAAACACCCAACACTAATCTAAGCCAATTAGTGAATTACAAGATAAAGATACTAGTAAGGCAGATCAGGGTTGAATTCTTACAAATACTAAGGGAATATTGAACCTTTAAGTAGAATTATAGTAAAAGTTTACTTAGCCTTCCATTTAATGTGGAAAGATTCAAGTTTTTCCTAAAATAACTAAGAATGTCTAAAATATTTCTTGGATAATACATGCTGCACTTGTGAGAAATATCGGTATATTTCATCATGAAATTTAAGGATTATAACAAAATCATAATATATGAAATGCGAGTCATAAACGAAATGCATAATATATAAAACATAGAGATTAGAATCAACCTCCGGTCCTAGCAATATGGCCTAAGAACAAATATCGAGATCGATATTCTCTTAATCGTTGCACCCAAGATGCTCCGAGAAATGCCTTTTTCTTGTGCTAGAATGAATACAAAAATTACTAATAATAATTTGTGTGAAGTAATGATAAGAAATGTAGAGAAAAAGATGATAAAAATCTTAATTTTTTTCCTCTTCTCCTCTCCCTTTAACCGTCCAAGTCAAGTGGAGAAAAGAGAGGAGATGTTCCCTCTTTTTTCTCTACTTGTTTTTAGGTTGTTAGCTTTTTCATTTTAATGTATAAAATGTGTATGTATCATTATTGTCATTTATGTTGTCACATATTAATAAGTCCATACAACATCTTGTAGTCGATTTATTAATACCGGTCTGACATCATTTATTATGACAATATCGTATAATATATACGTCAACTATAAATATCGTATATTTATAATTTGCTAATTAAATATAACAGTTTATATTTAATTACGAATTAACATTTAATTCGTTTAAGCTTACATTATTTAATCGTATTAAATAATTACATTATATACATCAATTAGATATAACAGTTTATATTCAATTACGAATTAACATTTAATTCGTCTCAGCTAGTATTATTTAATCGTATTAAATAATCGTATCATCATTACATTGACTAACCTTTTAGTCATATAAGGCATCAATATGATTATATTTTCCATATAATCATATCTCTCAAACACATCCTTTAGGTGTGACTTTTAGGGACCAGTTGATCACCGCCATTAAAATGACAATAACGTCAAACTTCTAGCAAGCCAACCGTTATCGATAAACGGTAATCAACTGATAAGAATACTAAGTATACCCTGTGAACCTGTAAGAGATTTATACACGTTATCATACTAACTGTGGAGGACACTAGCTCTAACAATCTCCCACTTGTCCTTACAAGTGTATGTGCGATAACCGACTCTCATATCCAAAATTTCTCCCACTCAATGTAAAACAATTTGCAAAGTCCGTATTCACAAAGGTCGTATTTCACAAGTGATCAATATCAAGAGTGGTTTTCCCGACTAGAGAGTAACCTAAGTGATAAACGAATCATTATTCGAGCATGGCCATGCATTTCAGTTATAACTCCTCGAGTGGCCCTGAGAAATAATAAAACCTGATAAAGGTTGGATATTTTCTTCAACTCGAATCCTGCAGATACAAGCACAGTATGAAATGACCCAATAAAAATCTGCTTAGCCTCCTGTTACGGTCGACCATGAGAAAGAAACCAAAGTCACCCAAAACCTGACTTAATCTCAAGAGACAGTCGATAGTCAAAAGAATCGACTCTAGGAACACTATGGACCTCCAATCCACGACCTGGCACCGAATGTTCTTACACATTTAGGACTCCATAACGTTGTCCCGATGTTCTACGAGGTATCTTTATAACTCGTATCTGTGATCTATCAGTCAACCGTCTGACTTATGGCTCGTTGAACCCACCATCAATCAACTTCACAATATAAATGCCAGAGTTATCAGCTCATGTGGGCGATTACGGACCAAAACAAATATAATGTAATTCAGTTCACTTTGTGGCGTTCAATGTTGTCGTACAATCCACATGAAAAACAAAATATGAAACAATACGATGATGTTATGAATAGTATATGAAAAAGATACATTTATCTAATCCATATAAACATCTACTACAACTCAGGAACACGTTTAATTCCCATGGAAATAACGTGCCCTTCATGCTTATCATATTTTAACGGTTTAGTGAGAGGGTCCGCGTTGTTTTCATCCGAAGCAATCTTGTCTATCACTATCTCCTTTTGCTCCACGTAATCTCGGATCATGTGAGCCTTCCGATGTACATGTCTAGACTTGTTGCTAGACTTAGGCTCCTTAGCTTGGAAGATGGCACCTCTATTATCACAATAGATGGTGATTGGGTCATTCGAACCAGGAACTACGGTTAGTCCTTGTAAGAACTGACGCATCCATATAGCTTCCTTTGCAGTTTCCGAAGCGGCATAGTACTCGGACTCAGTTGTAGAATCTGCTATAACACTTTGTTTGGAACTTTTCCAACTGACCGCAGCGCCATTAAGAGTAAAGACGAATCCAGACTGAGATTTCAAGTCATCTCGATCCGGTTGGAAGCTAGCATCCGCGTAACCGATTGCGCATATCTTAGTATCTCCTCCATAAGTCAATACCCAATCCTTAGTCCTTCGTATGTACTTAAGGATGTTTTTAACAGCCATCCAGTGTGTTTCACCTGGATTGCCTTGGTACCGACTCGTCATACTCAATGCATATGCCACGTATGGACGTGTGCATATCATGGCATACATGATCGATCCTATGGCTGATGCATAAGGAACACGACTCATGCGCTCGACCTCTTCCGATGTCTTGGGTGCCTGAGCTTTACTCAAATGCATCCCATAAATCAATGGAAGGTACCCCTTCTTGGAGTTGGTCATGCTGAACCTTTCAAGAATCTTATCTATATAAGACTCCTGACTGAGTGATAACATCCGTCGTGATCTATCTCTATAGATACGGATCCCCAATATGCGTGGTGCCTCACCCAGATCTTTCATCTGGAAATGGTTCTTTAACCATACTTTTACCGAAGATAAGAGAGGAATGTCATTCCCAATCAAGAGTATGTCATCGACATACAATGTGACACCCTCAAATTTGCGGAAAGAAAAAAAATAATTTTAATAAATAAACAAAGGTGTCATAAATAAAAAGGGTCATAACAAAAGGAAAATAATGTTATACATAAGAATTATACAAGACGGGAGACATATTTCCCGTATAAACTGAAATAAAAGAGTGTATAATAATATACAATCTAAGAACCGAATATAGGTCCAAGGTAAATACTTCGCTCGCTAGCTCGTCAATGTACCCCAAATATGCATCACCACCTGTTCGACCGCATTAAATATAAACACGGAAGCCACAGTAAGTGGGGAGTAACTCCGAGTTCTCCCAGCCACGAAATGTCGAGTTTAATTAAACATGAATAACATAAAAGCAATGTATATAGAAAATACAAAACCTTAACATATATGATATGCTTTTCATGTTATGAAACAATTAACTAACATATAACCTATCATATGAAAGCTATAATGTGAATCCGATAATAAAATATAACAAGAGGTAGGGAAGCTGGTATGCTAGCTCAGAGGTTACCCTGTAACGTGGCCATGATACACTCAAACCCTAATCAACACGTAATCATGTGAATCAGTTAACAATTGGGAATCCAAACTCTATCAATCTTAGCCGGCTTGCATCTCACCTTCTAAAACTCATAGAATCATCAAACATGAAAGACCAATCCGTCTACAAACAGGCATAAGTTCTTAGCACGGCCCATAGTCGACTGTAACTCGAGTCTATACCACGAGGTAGGATATACTTAAATATTTAGGCTCAGCGGTCACGCTAATGACATGGTCAAAATACCAAGCACACATCTGGGCTCAGCGGTTACACTAATAACATGGCCCAGATCCAAAGCACATATCTTAGCTCAGAGGTTACCCTAATAACATGGCCAAGATACGACTCAACCCTAAACCTAGACTGCGCAGACCCAGAGAAGTGCGGAAAACCATCGCACCCAAGACTCATCACATGAGTACCCCTAAGGAGATCCACCAAAGGGTTGGCTAGTACTTAAGCTGGCTCCATTCCCCAAAGTGGAAGCAA
>JAIUZE010075434.1:0-53502 GCA_022085475.1 Heliosperma pusillum
CCACACTTCCCAATTAATTCTAACATGTTTTAATTAACAACATCCATTTTTTAAACATCCAATTTAACCATCCAACATACAACACTCATCATCATGAAGAAATCATAAAAATATAACAAGAACACCAACATATTTATAATTCCTACAACATAATAAAATTAACAACTTATCATGTTACTAACTAAAAATCATAAAATCATAATAATATGAACAAAAACTAAAGATGCACCAAAAACTAAAGAAAACCAAAGCTATGTAACATATATCCGTCGAGTAACTCGGAATCGTTACCTTAGCTAGCTAAAATCAAGTAGCACCAAAATAATAAGAACTAAGAAAATAAGAAACCCGTCTTCTAGTCTTCTCCTAAAATATACGAGTCACCAAACTCGTCTTCAAAATCTTCCCCTATAAGAAATGACAAGAAAACCTATTATGAACTTAAAATATGATATTTCCATAATTAAATGTTGAAAACGATTTTGTCGGAATTGAAATAAAACCGTACGTGAAGATGGGGAGCGAAGAGGAGAGTCTATAAATATAAGTTAGGACGGATTTAATTAAGAAATGAAGATTTTATGAAGGTTTTGCTCAAGAACGATGATGAACAATTGAACGACGAAGAACACGAAGAACGATCAAAGAAAGTGATATTTTGATCTTTATTTGATTTGTTGTAAAATGAAAAGTTGTTTGTGAGTCAAGTGTGGTGTGTTGAGCCGTGTACATATAGGCCAAAGTGGATGTCGAGTTTTGAAATTGTTGTTCCGTAATTGACTCGCGTTTAATAATTATTTTACGGTAAACGATTAAATATAATTAACGATAAAGTTAATTACAACAAATATCAAGATATTATGTTATTATAATGAAAAGAAAGAAAATATCAAGGACAAAAAGAGGAGAGGGAGCCGTGTGGCTTGATGAGCAATCGGGTCTGATTTATCGATTTGCGTAATTTTTGTTAACGGATCGATAAAGTTAAAAATATCTAGATATTATGATTTGTTTAATCAAAACAAATAAAATATCTAGTTGTGAGTGGAAAACGATGACATGGGCGTGTGACTCATGCCAAAGTCGAGTTTCAATTTTGTTGCGCGCTTTTCGATGCGTCGGGAATAGTTAAATGACTTTCGATTAAAAACCGTATAAGTTATTCTTTAAATTCCAAATAAATTCAAAATAATTATATTAAATTATGATAAATCATAATAAATCTAAATAAAAATAAATCAAAAATATTATTTTTTTAATAAAATTTCGGTCTTCAAACTTGCAAGGCGAGTCGGGAAAAGTCAACGGAAGTCAAAGTCGACTTAAAAGTTGAGAAAATTCAAAAATGACTTAAAAGTCAAGAAAAGTTTAGAACGACTTAAAAGTCAAGAAAAAGTCAATGACGACTTTTAAAAAGTCAAGGAAAGTCAAAGACGACTTAAAAAGTCAAGAAAAGTCAAAGATGATGAAAAACGGTCTTTTCATGAAATTTCTCAAAAATTCCAAATACGAACGCGGAATTTCAAAATACGACTCCGAACGAAAATTTCTATTTTAAAACTTAAGTTCTACTGAAAAGTGTTGGTAAATATTTTTACTAGAAAAATCGGGTACTTTTCGGGTTGTTACACATATAATGAGATAGATGGAGGCAGGGAGCAGATAGAAGAATAAAAGAAAAGGGGTAAAATAGAAGGCGTCGGATCGAAGGAGCATGTTTAACAATTAACATAGGGATGTTGACTGTTGAGTATATATATAGGTTAAGTTGGACATAGTTCATACCTTGGGGGTTGAGGGCTCGGTTGGGTCCTTAAAGCACTTCGTATTCCGTTTATTTACGGCTAATGAATCTGTCCAATTAACAAAGGCTAAAATCATGCTTGCTAAATTTCGTTAAGTTAAAAATGTGTTAATGCTTAATGAAATACCACGTTTTTTTCATTTCCGTCTATGTGATCTATAACGATGTTTCTAACAGAGTATTTTTTTTCAAACTTTATAATAATAAGACGAAATATCAGTCCGAACACACTTTAAATTATATTTGAAAAAATGAGTTTTCTATCTTATGCCCATTGAGCACATCAAGAAAACAAAAGTGAAAATAATTAAATACTTCTTATTAGGAAAAAAAGGTAACAGTGGTTACATATTTCAACTTTACATGAAAATAGCATCTAATTATTTCCATTTTGATTTTCTTAACATTTGCCCAATACGCATATGATAGAAAAACGATTGCAAATACTTCGATATATTAAATATTATCATTTTAATCTTATGTTATTTAATTTATTGTTCGTACTATTTTTCATATAAGATGTTTGGGAAAAAAATGTTAATTGTTTAACTCATGTTCTCCGCTCTTTGACTAACGATAATCTACCATATTTTCTACTTTGTTTTGCAATGGCATTGATGTTTACAAACATCGTTGTTTAAAAGTTTAAATTTTAACGGTTAAGACAAATATTTTCGTAAGTTTAAATAAGAAATCCGTGCAATTTTGCACGGGGTTAAAACTAGTAACAATTTAATCTTCAAAGATTAAAAGAAAACTTTTGAAAGATGGTCCTACCCTATGTCAGTGAGAGAACATTATCATATTCGACTATGTATATGTTTTTTATCAACTCTTTAATAGAAAACGAAACCAAACCAAAACATTTATTTAATATAAATTAACGCAACAAATTTATGCATGTAATTCATAATCATCATTTTTATCTATTATAGCAACCATAGCGACTGTTTTGTTCTTTTAGTTGTAAAATGTTCCAATTGATCGATTGTCTGTTGCGATACGAAATCAATTTAAAGACCCAAGCTAAAATTTCTATTTCAAAAAACTTTTAAGTTCTAGATGTTAACATTAATAAACTGAAAATATAACTATATTGGAGATTAATAATAACGCCGTAAACGAACAAAGTAGCGACAACGTAAGGTAAAGACCGCTCAGAAAGTAATTTCTTTGATAAAAAAATGATGAGACGGTATAGATTTTCTAAAACTCGTGCGAAATAGGTATAAAAAAATCAAACAATGTGTTAAAAATAAGTTATACACCATTCCTCCGTAACGATAAAATCCTAGTAAATATATAATTTCTTTTCTAAAATGAATATCATGTATGTATGTATGTTAAAAAAAAAATATATAAATAGTCCAAAATAGAAATAAACACATACATATTAAAAAAAAATAAAAAAAACTGATAAAGTAGTTGTAAACGCATTACATTTAAACTTTTTTTTTTACACAACTTATTGTGAAACAACCGTCTTGTACGTTTCAGGAAACTTAAGAAAAAAATATGTTCATGTGACGCAGCAGACTTAGCGGAATCAGTAAAAAAGTCTACACCTACTTTAATATTAGTTTTAAGGTCTTATAGCGTAGATCTGTAATCCTATTACGATTTATGAAATGGTGCACTTATATATTTTCCTTCATGATAAAAGATCTTCTCCTCTCTGGTAAGATGTAAAAAGCAGAAATCTAAAAAAAAAAATCAAAATCGTTGACTGTACTTAACTAATTCACGACGAAATCTAAGGGAGGAAAAAATAAGAGTTATTTTTGTTGTGAACACATTACTTCAGGAAAATAGTATTTAAAATTTATATATCTGAAACGGCCTAAGCAATTACGAATAAAAAAAATTCAGGTATGGAAGCGGAAAAAATAAATAGTTTTTTGTCAATAAGATCTATATGCAAATAATTCTACGACTTAGCACAATTGCTTTTTATATGGTGAACGACAAATGATGTAATTTTTTTTTTCTTCTACAGATAAACCATGATATATGTGTAAAACCCACATATGCTTAAAAAACGTAGCGAAGTGAACGCAGACATGAACATAAAAATGTCATGTTCAGTACAAATTTCCGATACCATTAATCCTGACTGTCTAACGAAAACACAGAAAACATAATAATAATAATAAAAAAAACAGGCCGGGTTGTACAAAGCTTAAACGGAGAAAAAAATGTTATCTGAGAAAGCTAAAGCCCTAAAAACGAACTAAGTTGCACCTATAATCAATCACATACTAGTTTTATTTTTTGCACGCGCAAAGTATTATGTGTAATTGTAAATACATACTCCCTCCTAGTCACTCATGTCTTCGCCTTTCCTTTTTGCACAAGAATTAAGGAAATGAATTTGGACCACACAAAATACACCACCTTACATACAAATGAATTTGGACCACACAAAACACACAACCCCTCATCCAAAAAGGGAAAGAGGGAAGAAAACCCGACTTACCCGATAAGGAAAGAGGGAAGAAATGAGCGACTAGGAGGGAGTATAACAGTAGGCGAAAGATTTCATAGAAACACCATTTATGAGTCATTGTCAATTCACCATTTAATATGTTCCATTTAAATGGTAAAAACACTTATCGATTACATCAATTATAATATACTTAAAAATATAAGAAAATACGATTTCAATAACCGCTGCTTAGCTATATACTATTGTAAGCGTAACAACAATCGTCTTACTAAATAATTGCGTATACAAACAGCTCAACAAGTCCTAAGAAAACTTAGAAAATATTTTAAAAATATACATAAAAATTCGACAGTATATATAAAAAAAAGATGATTTACGATACAAGTGTACAACAACATGAGTTTCGAAGACATGAGGTGCTAACCTAGCAACAACAACGATCAGAAAAGTATGTAGTTAACGAACCAGAAGAAGGTTACCTTTGTTTGCCTCTTATCTAAATTATTATATGTTTATGTGTGGAAATCTTGAGGAGGCGTAAGTATAAGTGAACGCAAAGGATACTATATATAGCCGCAGTAAGGCATTCAAATCTGATAAGATAGTGGAATACCCGTAAAATCCGTCAATAAAAAGAAGAAAAAAAAATTAAAACTAATTATAATAAAGTGTTTTAAGAGGCTAAAATCAATAAGAGATAAAATGGAAATTTAGTATCGATACAATTACCGCGACCTTGAGTCGCTTAATTTAATAATAAATATTATCGTCAAACATTAAGAATAAATAATAATAAAATGCATTCCTTAAATTAATTCACCCATGACAAAATAAGAAAAGAACATATACACAATCCTTGTGTCGATAATTGGTAAAATCATATTGCATTTGGAAGTTGTATAAAACACCGTCTCGCGCATCATTTTCCGTCGCGCGCAAACCCGACTCAACACCACCTACAACAAAATCCTAGCAGCCATGATGATCCCTAAGATCCTATGGCATGCCTAGAGCAATTGGTCCAATGAGAAAAAAACACTCATCTTCCTTATGTGTGCCTACACCCCTACTCCCTCTCTTCCCAACACTCTTCTTTTTATTCTTCCCATAACCACTCCTATTTACTCATAACTCAATCCCATCAGATTTTCATTCAAAATAAAACAACAACAACAAAAGTATAGAGAGAGGGAGAGCAAGGAAGAAACCAAGAGAAGGAGAAGAAGAAGAAAGCTAGGAGGAGGATCTTGCCTAAACACCAAGTTCTTCACCTTGTAAGGACTAAAACACTACACTTTTCTGATTTTATTCTTGTTCATCACTTAAACACGAGTAAAAAAAATCCTAAAACGAACTATAAGAGTCTCCATTCATGCATGCATGAACCTAAGCATGTAACAATCATCAAAGTGTCAAATCCGGAAGTTGATTATGAACAGAAAATAAATCAAACTTAAACTTGTTATATTAGTATGAAAAAAATATATATAGTACCTCTGCATGTCTATAATTTGTATGCAAAATTTTGTCAGATTCTCATGTGTCGTTTGTAAATTAAAAATCATACAATAAAACGTGATTTTGGACAAACCGAATCTGCATGTCCCAATTTTTGAGTCTTAAAAAGTAACTTAAAGGATTAATGAAGACAATAAATTTTACCACAATACACGTCAATGAATATAGAGCATATTAGGCTCTAGAATCAAGTCATTTCATTCTGTTAAGACGAATTTATGCATTATTACTTTTGTTGACTCGAAATCCGACACATTCTGACAAAACATGATTTTGGGTATCTTAAACTCAATTTTAGACTTCGACTTACAAGGACTGAAAGTTATAAGACTCATAAAGGAACCTACGCAAACTGACCACGCCTTAAAATATGATGGTTTTAAGTTATTATGATTTTGACAAGTTCGTTCTAAAATCTGGAAAAAACGAGATTAATGAATGTAATAGTTTTACCAGTGAAAACTTGCCATCTTCATAAAAGGCTTTTGAAATTATATTTATTAACATTTTAAACATTCCGCCTTTTAATATGTTAAACTATTAGGGAATTAGAGTACTTTAGACTTTCGAATCTTGGCATTAAGATTTGTTAAAAACATTTCCCACCTAAATACCTAATAACATATTAAGACTCGTTTTTGGACAGATTTTGTTAAACTGTAAATTTGTACAACTTATAGACCTTTTTAGGCTTTTACCCTCTGAATATTAAAGTTATAAGACATCTCAAGGAATCCAACCCCACCAACGACAATTTAAAGTTTCTGTTTCCGACTGAAAAATCGTGAAGGGTAGTTAGGTTTATATAACTTGCTTAATCTCATTGCATGTATGCTTATTGACTAAACCAAACAATAAATTAATTAATAAATCATTCATATACATTGTGGTCTTATGCTAAATCATATTTATAGACTATAGAGCGGGATGAGTTGGTTAACGGAACTTAACATAATAGAAACCGTATAATTCAAGTAATGTAAAACAAGAAAGTTTATAACCGACTTGGATGCATTAGTAATCGATATTTTATACATATTGTAGACTCGGAATTATTAGAAAAGGCGTTGTAACCGCTCCCTAAGCAACCTTGTGAGGTAAGGGAAAACACTAATCCGTACACTATTCTTGAACTATTGAGAATTGTTCCGAATGTTGTAATATTTAATATGCTTGTAATTATTGTTGTTATTAGTTGGAATTATTGTGATGAAATAAATATTGAAGATGATTGATGTTGTCCAATCTCTTGAAAATGGAATCGTGTTTGAAATGAAATAAAGGACTTATGATTTTTAAGAGTTTTGAAAACCAAAACCGTTTGATCTTCTGTACAAGTTATGGAAATGGATTTAATTGTTTAGAAAGGTTTTGATATTGGTTCTGAAACGGTTTTGGTAGAGGGGTAGGTTGTCCCAAATAAGGGACCTCCTATACAGAGCTTTTGGTGGGGGTTAGTTGATCGAGATCCCGCCCTCTTATCTTCCTCCTTGGGGTTGGCCCTTGGAGGGGTGTGCACACTCGAGATATTTGGACGGTTTAGTACATGGTTTGGTGAACCCCGTCTTACCCAGACTAGGGCGAGGGGATCCTCTCCATACTGCCTCTATCCAAGTATACCGATGATTGAAACTTATCGAAAGAAATGTTTTCTTTCAAATGGAAAAGGTATTGGAAGGAATGTGGTTCGAAAAGTTTGGAAACACTCATGATGTCTTCTTGTTTATATGAAATACCACATGTTGTTATTGTAAATTCTTATATCTCATACATTGTTTTGAAAATGTAATTCAAATTAGTATTCTACAACTTACCAATTCTTCTTTTCGGATTGTTTACCTTACACAACATTATTGTTGACCCTTCTTTTGTTTTGTCCTTGATTGGACCTGCGATGACCACAAATTGTGTGAGCAGATCGCGTGACAGGTACTCGAGGAAATTAAGTCGTGGGATGATTGGGAGAGCGTGCTTAATCTATTTATTGAAGACAATGCTCAAAGGACTTATTTTATTTTGGATTATTAAACTTTATTTCGCTTCCGCAAAACATTAATTTGGTTGTAATCAGATTTAAATTTCTTTACTTTAATTTACTTAGACTTTCCCCTATTTTATTTCATGATTTGGATATCACTACTATATTTGGTTTAATTGTGACACACCCATGATCCGAGTTTTACTTAAAGATGTTGTTTTGAATAAAATGGATTATAGGGGTGTTACAGATAGTCACATATGTCACAAACATGTAAAAGTAATCCCAAAAACACAGAATATGGGTCCAACTATTAATGCTACCACACAAAACTGCTAAGGTGCATGTAAATGCATGTATATCTGAAGAAAGATCAGGTAGCATTAAAGATGAAGATGCGTAAGAGTAGCACATATAGGAAAAGCATTAAACTAAAACTGTAGGTCTGTTGTTAAAAAAAAACAGGAACTTATCTTTAATGCGCTCATCAGAAGCATGGATTGCATGTGAAATAGAGGACTGAAGCACAATCTTATCACGTGTATAGACGTCATTCCGAAGTAAGAGAACTGTATAAAGGAAACGAATGATAAGCTACACATAGACGCTAAGATGCGATATATTTCTGTCTCGATCAAACCATGAGAATTCCAATTACGCCTAACAAAATTGTATACTGCTGACACGACAGCTCAAATTGCTTTTACATATATGAAAACCTAACGCATACATACCTGTAAGAGACCCGAAGATAAGCGCGGAAAAATCAAATATAGTAGCTAGCAAACCCATAATAACGAACTAATAATTCTTTCAAAGAAGTCTCTTTACTACTCTTAAATCTAACGTAATTTCCAGCCGAAAAAAGTTTCGAACACTAAAATATCAGAGAAACGCCTAATGCATCGAAGGAAAAAAAAATATAAAACCTTTAGTTAACAGCTCACACAATGTGCACGAAAACTGAAATAAGAAAGTAAAAAAAATTGAACACGCCAGAGTACAGCGTAAAATTGTAAAGTCGATCATTAAGACATAGCAATTAAATTACAATAAAGAAGTGAAAAGTAGAATAATCCACACATTTGTATGGTAAAGAAAGCATTCTTCTTAGATATCCAACAATTCTACATTAGGTGTACTATCAAGCTATATTGGCAGCATCACTCCAAAAAAAATATGATAAAGGAAAGGGACAAACGACAATTTTTTTTATCAAAGTTCAGAAATTAAGTAAGTATAACTAAATATTTTTATTTTCAAGAATTCATTAAATATAACTAAATCTCTTTTATGCGTCACAAAAGGTTTTAGTAACGTTTAGTTAAACAGTAACAAGAGTCGTCGTCTAACTTTCGACCCAACAACTCAAAAAACAAATATGGACAACGGTAGGTAACACACAAAAATCGTCTATTACAAGTTCTTAAGATTAGTTATCAGGATTGCATATCTTAACAGACATCCCACTTTGAGCGATACTAAGCATTCATAGACCGCATCGTTCTAACGCTAAAATAAATAACTTATCACATCACCGCTGAAATGCGTGAGTTAGATAAAACACGACTAAGGAATAAAAAGCATAAATATAGCTAAATAAACGGAAGAAATTCGGAGGAAAAAAACGTCCACAAATTTAAAGCAAATAGCAAACGAAAGCAATAGTTCAAAGAAATGCAAAACCAATATATAAAAATTAAAGATAAAAAATTTAAAAAAACTTACTGATATCATGATCCGAGAAAAATCAGATTCATTTAGGCATTTGGTCGAGCAGTTAGCGTCCATCAAATAATCTGCTCTTTGAACAAAGTAATAAAAAAACATAAGCACTTGCTAAATAATGGCCAGCTAGGGGTGTTCACCGGTCCAGAACCGGACCGGACCGGATAAACCCGCGGACCGGATAACCACATATTCCAAGACCGGAGATCGGACCGGTTAAGAGGGGGACCGGACCGGACCGGACCGGAACCCTTAAGGTCCGGTTTTTTCCGGGTTTGGACCGGACCAGTCCTTCTTTTAAAGGAAAAATTAGAATGTTTTAAGTATGGACCGGACCGGACCGGACCGAAGACCGGTCACCATATTTTTTGGGACCCGGAGACCGGACCGATATGTTCCCGATCTGGGCCGGACCAGACCGGCCGGTCCGGGCCACTTTTTGTTCACCCCTATGGCCAGCCCCTTAAGCAAAATATAAGTACACATAACCAAACACATCTAATATTCCAATCAAATAAACAAGTTTACAAAGTCGGGACGGGATGAGAAAATCATAAACTACTATCGTCTGTAATCGAAAACTACATGAAACATTATCATTCACCATGTTCACCGTCATTAACAACCAGAATTAGAAAAGCTAGAGGAACTGACACTGACGACTTTTCTCGAGGTAGGAGAAGACTCACCAGAGATGAGTGCAGTCAGTTTCTGATCGTTCTCTTTTGTTTATAAATAAATCGGAAATAATAATACGAAGAAAAAAAAGTAAATAAAAAAGAGAAAATACCTGGCCTGATCAACAAAATGGAGATGAGAATACAAATTGTATATAGTATATACACATTGTATAGTATATGCGCGCATGCATATATACAATCAGCTACAAACTGCTTTATTAAAGTTCTAATAAATGAATAGTAAAAGGCATGCAACACTGTTAAAGTTCTGGTAGCAGTAGGCAATTATATATGTGCCATTGCATCAATGATATAATTTATTTACTTTGTAAATTCCAATATTTTTAAACATTTAGATTATTCATTTAACTTTGTAGCGTAAATTTCATTGGATGGCATTAATAAGTACCTTAAATTATATTTATGTAAATTTACTTTTCAAAACTAATTTATTTAATCAACCACCTTAAAATATATCATGTCATATCATTTACATATTAATGAACATACTTTCAATATCATAATTTTAAGAAAAACTGTGTAAATCGTGCATTTTTTGCACGGGTTAAAACTAGTTGACAAAGAAGAAGAAGCATATAATTTTGTAAATGTACGCTCGTTTATCATAATTGGTTTCGTTTTCGTTTTTTTACTCTCTAAATTTCGTTATTCCCTTGTTTCTCTTTTCACCCCTGAACCTGATGAATACGAGGGAGGTATTGGAGAGACAGTCAATATAAGTATTGCTCGTATTATATAATTCGAGGATAAGTTGATCAAAATATATAATGTATAACATATCAAATTAATTATATTATTATAGTAAAAAAATAGAAAGGTAAAGACGCCCAAACTAGAGTTCCCTCTCCACACTTCTTTTTTCTTTATATAATTCACTTTGCCGGTCGAAAATTTAACAAAACAAAGTTGATAAACTATTGCAGAGTACCTAGAAAATGTAAATGTATATTCTAATATACAAGGAGCTTTTTCAACGTAATGCAAATAGTTTTAACGAAAAAGGTAAGACATGAATATAAAAGAGTATGTCTTGTTCAATTTAAGACAGTCTTTAGTTAGGATCTCTCTCAATTCCTTTTCAGTTTAACGTTATTTAAATCGGTTGTACGTTCGTCTTAACTTAAGCCAGTCCGAAAGTAGAATGATATGTGAAAATATGATCAAATAAAGTGTCGCCTTCATCTCTCACAACACGAATGTGAGGTAAGTTTTGGGAATGATGGTATTATACACTAGACATTGATGTGGATGTTTTAATCAATGTACACTTTATGATGAAGTATTCACGTAGCCATCCATATAATAAGAATATACGCTTTAAATTATTTTTAGTATAATACAAATTGTATAGTATATGCGTGCATGCATATATACAATCACCTACAAACTGCTTTTATTAAAGTTCTAATAAATGAATTGTAAAAGGCATGCAACACTCTTAAAGTTCTGGTATGAGCTGAGCAGTAGGCAAATTAATTAAATAAGTATTCGTCAATATAACAACGGTTTCATCTAAAGCCGTCAAAAATTACTATTAACATTCTTTAGATAATCGTCGTTTTCGTTTTATTAATAACGCTTGTTAAAAACCGTGACCGAAATATGATAACGGATGTAAAATAACCGTTGACATAAATAATCTACAAAGGATATTGAGATAAGTGTTGAAGTATATAGACAACAGATGTTTAAGGAACCGTTGTTACATTTATACAATAACGGGCTGAACTACTAATCGTTTCCCTTTTTTGTGTGCTCGAGGTTTCCGCCAAGTTTTGGGTAACGTCTTTATTTTCATCGTTATTATGTGTAGTTAACTGTAGTTATGTATGCGTTTTTAATGCCCAAATTTGGCGTAGTGCAACCTCTTGAGGCACGAGGCACTTTGCTCTCATAGGCGTGCTTACTAGGATTAAAAGAAGTCCTAAAAAAAGGAAAAAAATTTGAAATGAATAAATTTGAATATGGCTTGCATACTCCTATGTAAGAAATATCTCTCTTGAATGAATATGGAACGAAAATAAATTCGATTGTTGATTTGCAAGCTTGATATGAATATTTTAAAAAGAAACGGGTTTTGAACAAAATATTGCGACAAATTATTTGTATTTGCCTACTTTTTACCGTACTCGAATTTAATGGACATGGTATAATGAAGTTAATGGTGAAATTTTGTCATGGCCAAAAATATTATTTAGGACAGTTAAAAAAAGAAATGGATAAATGAGAAAGAAATGAAAATAATTGAATTGAACCAAATCCTAAGTTTATTTACTTATAATTACCCAATATATTTAATTTTATCGAACTCGTAATTAACCAGTATGATATATGTGAACTAAGGATTAATTTCATTATCAATAAATACGATTTGTACTAAAATGAAGGAAAATAGAAGAGAAAATAAAATAAAGAAGGGAACGAAGGGACCCTTAAAGAGAAAAAGAAGGCGCCTATTGAGGTGCGAGGCAACCAATAAGGTTACAATGGGGCACGAGGCCTCCAGCTTGCTGATGTTGTCTAAGGCAACGAGTTTTAATTTATTCTTTTGGGTTTTTTTTGGATCATAAAAAATCTCATTTACATGAACTATAAAACAAATTGAATAAACTAAATGAAGTGAAAAAGGGATTACTACACCATCAAACATACATGCATAATGTTTCGAGAAAATCGCCAAGAATAAGTGGCAAAAACTTGGTTTTGTGCCGACTAGAGCGATCATTGGCACCTTTGATACGACAATGAACTACACAATGAACTCCAATGAGATACTGCCTCCAAACCTTCAAGGCATGAACAACGGCGGCAAGCTCGAGGTCATGTGTTGGTTATTTCACCTCATGAAATCTCAGTTGTCCCGAAACATAGGCAACAACCTTCCTATTTTTCATAAGAACACACCCTAAGCCCAACTTAGAAGCAACACAAAACACATCAAAGTCAACACCATCTTCGGGTAAGGTCAACACGAGAGCGGTAATCAACTTTTTCTTCAACTCTTGGAAAGCGGCTTCGCAAGCTTCACTCCACACAAACTTGGTCTCTTTCTTTAAAAGATGAGTCATCGGTCTAGCTAGCTTAGAAAAGTCTTTCACAAAGCGACGATAGTAATCGGCTAGACCAAGGAAACTTTGAATTTCACCAACATCGGTAAGGCTCTTCCATTCATCTACGACTTCAATCTTTAAAGGATCTACCATGCCACATTCTTTACAAATGACATGCCCAAGAAGGCAACTAAAACTGACATTTAGTGAGCGTAGAAAACGACTTTTGACGTCGAAGAATATTCAAAATGGTACGAAGATGATCGGCAAGCTCATCCTCTTACTTAGAAAAGATGAGGATGTCATCAATAAACATCATAACACACTTATCAAGAAACGCACTAAAGGTGTGGTTCATTTGACTAGGAAGATAACAGGAGCATTCGTCAAAGCAAATGACATCACCTTGATCTCAAAGTGACCATATCTTGTACTAAAGGGGGATTTAGGAATGTCGGACTCACGAACGGGAATTTGGTGATAATCAGATCTCAACTCGATCTTGGAAAAAGTAGAAGCACCTTTGAGTTGATCAAACAAGTCTTCAATTCTTGGCAATGGGTACTTGATTTTGAATGTAGCTCGATTATGCTCTTCGTAATCAATGAAAAAGTCTCATGGAACCATCTACCTTTTCACAAAAAGCACGGGAAAACTGTAACACCCGGAAATGTACCCTATTTTTCTAGTGAAAATATTTTACGGATACTTTTCAGCAAATTTAAGTTTTAAAATAGAATTTTATGTTCCGAGTCGAATTTAGAATTTCCGAGTTCGTATTTGGAATTTCCGCGAGATTCCATGAGAATCCCGTCTTAAGGCGAGTTTGACTTTTGTTGACTTTTTCCTTATACATATCATACTACCACTTATCCTATTTCTCATTCACACAAACACATTCAACATTACTTCTTTCTTAAGAAATCTCAAACCCTTGCCTCCCTCTTTGATCCATTCTTAGAATCATCATAGCTCTTTCGTTTCTTGTTGAAATTCACGTAAGTTCGTCTTATTCTTCCCCTCTTAGCTTCCTCTATCCGTATTGGTAATAAAATTACCGTCTTTCTCGCTTTTTAAATTATCCGTCTTTCTCAAGGTGAATGAAATTCATCTTTTATTATCTAATTGTATGTAGGTGGAGACTAGGAAGGTTTAGAATCGATTAAAGACGCGTAAAGGTAACGGTGACGGGTTACTCGATATCATTTACGTGTTTTATATGATTTCTATGTTAGAATTCGTATTTATAATATGATTAGTAAGCTTAGGAAGTGAGTTATTGTTGATGATTGTTGTTAGTTGATGATTGTTGATGATGATTATTGATTGTTGATAGTTGATAGAAGTTAAATATGAGAATTGAAAATGATTGAACTTGTGTATGTTGTTCTCGGGTAGGATGTAGTCCTGGCCGAAGGACCGGCTGCCGGTTCAGTGGCCGGCTGGGATTTCACTGCGCCGACCCTTTTTCGTAGAATGATTATATCTCCTTCGTTACTTGCTTGTTTTGAGCTTGTGACCATTCGTTGGAACCGTAAGAGGATAAGCTATCACCTCGACTTGGAATTTATGCATTTGCATATCTAGAACTCTAGTTATGACCGTTTGAAGTGGACCCTTGTTTTAGTTAGTTTCCAAACTTGCTTTTTGTGTGTAGTTGTGCTCCGAGCCGGGGTACCGGCCGCCGGCCTCCACACCGGCCTGGAACACGGCTGTGTTTTTCTCTTATAATTTCTAAAACTCGTAATTTATAATAGTTCGCATGATTCGTTTATCGTATAATTTTACGTAGTGACTTATAATATTCATGTTTTGGATAGATGATATTTCATTCGCTTGTATCACATGTTTTGTGACGGTTTTTGCTATGTCCCACTTTGAGTCGGTTTTTACAAATGTTACGGTTTGAGCACTATTTTGTCTTGTGCTTTGTATTCTCATTCCCTTGGCTACCTTCCCGTTCGTAAGGCTGGAAGGTCGGAACGGAGAGGTATCCTACTGCTTAAATGCATGTGTTAGTGGGCATACGACGACGTTGTTGGGAGTTGACCGCTATGCGTTGATCGACCCGGCCGTCAAATGTTGTGTACTTGCGAGGTGGTGTTATTTGCATGTAGCGTACCGCTTGTTATGAGGCTTGTGCTATTTTCCGCCTCTTTCGTGAAGGTTGACCGAATTTGGGGTACTCGGCGTCTATGATTGACCGAGTCTTGGAGGTGGAACGTCTTACCACATGTCGAATCGGGAAACGTCTTATCCCGAGAGTCTGGCCAGGTTTAGACTAGGACCGTATTATTATCGTCGTCCTACCGGAGGAAATTAGTGAACATATACGAAATGTGATCGTGTATGCGTTACAGGGAAATGCTTATCCCGTGGATGCCTTTTAATCATACTTGACATGTACACGATGCTAGTGCGTTTCATTTACCGTGAGAGATGTCGTCTATGTGTCGTCGTTCTTGAATGCGTGATTTCATGACTTATTATTCATGGTCATTGCATGATTGGGCATCGTCTATGTATTGGTATGTTTGAATGGATGATAATATGATGGATTTATTGTGATCATCGCATGACTTGGCTTGGTTTGTTTGTCGAGTCTCAATCTTATCAAACTTATACCGCTAACGGTGAGATGCAAGCCCTAGTGAGCGTATTCGGTTGCCTAAGAGTGTCTTTCCCGAGTCTTTGTATAACATGATGGATTTGGATTTGTATTCCATATGCTCTTATCTTTAATTATCGAATTGCCTATCTATTCTTATCGTTTCTCACATGTATATCTATTTGTATGCATGCTCTACTTGTGTATTTCCTTCTATGTACGTTTAATGTGATATGGCTGGGAGAACCCAGAGTTACTCCCCACTGATTGTGGCGTTCATGTTTTTCATGGATGAACAGGTTGCTTGCTTGGATGGTTTTTGCTTGACATTTTGGGTTCGGGTGTGAGCTAGCGGGTGTTGTCCCTGGATTAAAACACCTCTAGACGATTTTAGCTTGTTTGCTAAACACTTTTACTTGTTAACTTTTTGGAGAGACTTCGTCTCTTTATGTAGTATAATTCGTACTTTAGTTTGTAATATTTGACACTCCTCGTATTCTTTCCTTGCATGTATAAAGGTTTTTAAAACTTCATATTTCCGCTATATAATTCACATGCTTGTTTGTTTTATTTTTCCGCATTCGCGAGGGTTGTCACAAAAACCCCACGGTGAGGCACTCGGACGATTAAAAGCTTTCTCAATCATCTCATCAAGTTGATTTCTCAACTTCTTTAACTAGGTACGGGCCATACGATAGGTAGCTTTAGCAATAAGGCCGGTTCCAGGAACAAGGTCGATATAGAACTCAACATAACGCTCGGCAGAAATCCCGGGCAACGCTTCCGGAAAGACATCGGAAAAGTCACGCACAACGGGCACTTCTTCAAGCTTAGGCAATTAAGTAGGGGATTAAGTCACCACACACAATTAGGCTTGGTAACCTTATCTCACCACACTCATCAATTTCAAAGCGGAAATCAATTTCACACCCACTTGGGAACGAGTTCCCTTATAGGTTATACGGACACCTAAAAGACTTTTAAGGTAGATATTTTAATATCTACACTCAAATATATCATAATATCTAGCTAACCAATCCATACCTAATATTACCTCAAATTCCCCAAGCGGAAAACGAAGAAGACTAGCGGGAAAGATTGTCTCCGCCATGGAAAGAGAACATGAAATAAATTCTTCGGATGACAAGGATATAGGAGTGTCCTCATTTGGAGTTGACTCAAGGGCAAGCTTATCTACAAAGGTAGATGATACAAAAGACATGGATGCGCCGGTATAAAAAAGAATAAGGCATGGTTGATCAAGAATGGAAAACATATCGGTAATGATCTCAGGATGACCGACGACTTCGGCTCGGCTCAAGACATAGATAGAACACTTAGGCTTGGCATAAGAGAGCTTCGTATTTGGGGAATCATTGAAGCGATGACCAGGCTTCTTGCAAAAGTTCTAATTCAAAGGCATATTATAGCATCCAAATCCGGGGTGAAGGGGATTTCGGCATCCACTACATATACGATCATTAGCTTGAGCATTGGCTTGAGGTAGTCGTGGCAAATCGGACTCGGGCCGAGCGGGCGGCACAAACCCGCCCTAGTTCCAGCCCGACTAGGGCGGCACAAACCCGTGTCATTTCTATAACATAAATTAAATTCAACATTATTTTAAACATTTTTTAAAATAATAGGGTATCTATCATTGTGAACTTTTTCACAACAACAAAACACACACATTATCTTTATAATGCTATAAAAAAAACAAAAATTAAATTTTTTTTTCACTATTCACGGATGAATAGTAGCCGTGAACAGTAGCTGGTATTAATTTTTTTTTTTATTATTTTGCTTTTTCTCTCTCTCGGTTTTAAATAAAAAACGAAAAAACAAATCCTTTTTTTTTTTTTTTTTTTTTTTTTTTAAGAACAATAGCAGGCCACGGTGAACAGTAGCAGGCCACGGTGAACAGTAAAAAAAATAGATACAAATTAATCTTTTTAATTTGATCATGCTAATAAAACTAGATCGGTACAAACATTCAACATCTAATCATTATTAAACATTGATACAAACTAGATGATTCAAATTAACCTTTTAAAATGAATATCTAAATCATGATTAATCGATTATAAAAATACTCAACTAATCATAATTGTTTTGTATATTCATACCGAAAAATTTAGCACAATGAACGTTTTTTAACATCCAAAACAAATTCCATTTTCATTTCAATTTAATCCTCATTAAATCAAAACATCAACTAATTCATTATATTATTATCTTAACACATTAAAACAACAACATTTATGAATCAAAAATGGAACCCTAAAAAAAAAACTCACGGCTAAAAAAAAAGTTTCTGCCGAAATAAAAAAATACAGACGATATTTGGGTAATGTCCGATATTTGGGTCCCAACAACCTTATATAGACGATCGATCATGTGAAGATCATCCGTGAGAGGATGAAAGCCGCTCAAGATCGCCAAAAGTCCTATGCCGATACCCGAAGAAGACCCTTAGAGTTTGATGTTGGTGATAAGGTTTTCTTGAAGGTGTCCCCCATGAAGGTTGTGAAACGGTTTAGTGTGAAAGGGAAGTTGAGTCCAAAATACATCAGACCCTTAGAGATTATCAAAAGGATTGGTGTTATGGCTTACAAACTGGATTAGCCCCCGAATTTGGGCAAGGTTCATGATGTTTTCCACGTTTCTCAACTTAGGAAGTACATTGGCGACCCGAGCCATGTGTTGCAAAATGATAATCCCGAGCTCGAGCCTAGTTTGATTTTCGAAGAAAGACCAATCCGAATCTTGGATAAGAAAGAAAAGAAGTTGAGAAGCAAGGTGGTGCCCCTAGTTAAAGTGTTGTGGGAGTATGGAGTTGTAAAACAAGAGACTTGTGAGACGGAAGTTTCAATGCGAGCCAAGTACCCGACCTTATTGGATTAAGGTATTGTCCTTTTCATTACAAGTTTCGAGGGTGAAACTTTTAAAAAGGAGGAGTAATTGTAACACCCGCAAAATTAACAATTTAATAATATTATTATTTTATAACTCTTAGTTCGCTTTAGCTTAGCTTTAAATTAGGATTTCTATAGTGTGGGGAGTATCTGTGTCTTTTGCGTCAATTTCGACTCCAAAATCGATGTCTACTCGAATTCCATGTGGGTAAGCACAACATGGGACATGGCCCTTTCGTTTTCCACCCAACCAAAACAAACCCACTTGTTTCCCTCAACTTCTCTCCTCATTTTTTAGCAAACAGCCACCATCTTCATCTCCCTCACTTAAACCCTAACCTCCATTGAAACTCTACACCTCTCAAACTTCAAACTCACATTAGTTCTTCATCTCTCACTCAATCTGTGCTCATGTTTCTTTTTTCCATCTTCCACAAAGATGAATTTCACCTCATCTTTTGTGATAAAATTTTGGTGGAGACTTGCAAGATCTCGATAGGGGCTATTTCTAGGTTAAAGAGGAATTAGAATATTTAAGAGCAAGAGGTAAGGTTGACGGGTTACTCAGTACCACGTTTTTATATGTATTATATGTTTTTTAGAGTAGTTTTTATGAGAAAGACGAGTTATTTATTAGCTAATGACATGAATTGATGTTGTTACATGTTGAAATGTAGATTTGTGTTTCATATATCTTCTTATGGTCAAATTAAGTGTTGTTGTGCTAGTTCTCCTCTTAATTGTATGAAAATGCCTTAAAGACACTAATGACGGTTTCATTCATGTATGTTCGTTGTGTTGATGCACATATGTTTTGTGGAATGTTGATTGATACACCAAACTAGGGGTTAAGACAAGAATAGAAGACAAACAACACAAAGGCATAAACAAGATAGGCAACCCTGTACTCAACACTGTCAAGGCAAGCACAGACAGTCTCAAATGCAGTGAATCCTAAGTAAAACTCACTCACTAAGGCTAGCACAAGTGAATGACTCAAGCTTAAGCCAACAAACTAAGACTAGCACAAGTTTGTTGAGGGATTAAGCTAACCAAGACTGGCACAGGTTAACAAATGATAGAGTTAGAACTCTGATTTTTCATTCAAGCATTCTGAGTTCTGTTTAAATCAAAGGCTCTTTATATAGAGCATTACATAGGATCTCTACCACACAACATAAAGCTACATCTAAGGGCTTGAAATGAGCCTTGAAATGACAAAAAAATAGGTACAAAAGTCTACTAATAAGACGAGCTAAACAGACTGCAAACTACTTCAGAAAAGTGACTGAAAAAGCATCCTTGTCCCTTTCCTGAAATGGCAATGCATTGCAGGTTGTTGAGGGGCTTGTCTTGGCTGTTTGTTGCTTCAAATGGAACCTTGAGAGGGACTGCTGTGACCATCCCAACATCCTTATTAATTGCTACTGAGGGTCACACAAAAAGTAAGATGCCTTTGCTCATTCATTGGTCTTGAAACCTGCCTGGCTCTCAGAGTGACTCATCAACTTGTGGGCTGTTTTTCTTGAAGTTCCAAGGACAATTGGAAAAACGTATCCTGGACTTTTTGGTAGCTAAGGGCATCAACTAGTTGGGAAAAGAAGTTGGAGCCCTTGGTTGGACAGTTGCTGTAGGATAGGTGGCCTGAAACTTGTGCTGGACTGTGTTGGTTCTTCGTGGTTTGCTTGGATGGCTTTAGACCTGGTTGTTCTGGCTGGTAATGCTTGGACATGGCTTGTTTGTGTTTGGACATGGCTTGCTTGTGCTTGGACATGGCTTTGATCGGACCTGTCGCAAGTCCTGGTCAAATATAATTACCCAGACTAGGCTAATAACAAATTAATGTAATTAGGGAAGTAGGGGTCGATCCTCAGGGAGATGGTGTTTCCTATAGAATGTGAAATGTCTTGCAATTGGGTCTTATCTAACGAATATCTGGGTTTTGGGGTTTTGATTTCTAAACTAATAAAAAGCATAAATGAAAACAAAATAAAAGCAAATCAAAATGAAAACAATAAAGCAGGTGATGAATTAACAATGATAAAAAGAATCTAGGGAAGTAGGTTCACACATGTAGATTAACATATTGATGAAATTGGATTTAGAACATGCAAATAATTCATTGTGAGTTCGTAAGAATGATGTGTTCATTACAATCATAGATCAGATGGTCTAGCAGGCTTTTAGGCAATTTACTAGGTCTTAATCTACCATGTCATGCTTTGTCTATTCAATTCACGTATTTCTACCTTGGAAAAGAATTCCATTTTAGTCAATGATTTTGATCAAGAATTGTTAACTATCGTTATAGTCCAAACATGCATAGACGCGATGTTTTAAAAGCACAATTTCTTTTATCCAATTATCATCTTTTAATCAACCTACATGGCTACCCTACACCCTAGAAAAACGACTACTCACTCATGGTGATGTTTAAATTTAAGATGATGTTAATAATGAAAACTAGGATAGACATGTTTATTTGGTTTTGACAATATTTTAAGACTCTTTATATGGCGATAATAACGACGCTAAATTGACAATCTAATAAAGTGAAACGATTACAACGATGTTAAAATTGAATCTACAATAACATGTAAAGGAAATAACAATCAAATAAGAAACATGAAAACTTAAAACAAAAGAAAAAATAGGAATACCTAGAGGATGATCAACAACGATAATGATGAATTACAAACAACCGTAATAGAAATTCCTTGCATAGAATAGTCGATCCACGAATTACAACGCTTGAACCACACAAAGTAGATTACAAAGATGAAATTCTTATTGATCTAGGCTAAGGATTTGATGTAGAAAAGACAGAAATAAACTAAGAAACTAAAGACAAAAAGGAAGAAGAAAATGATCTAGACAAGAGAAGAGAGGCTAGGTTTCTCTCCTCCTAATCTAGGGTTTCTAATCTAAAGAGAAGTATAAGAAGAGAAGAGGTACATGTTGATATGTGGTGGCTGAGGCATCCTTTTATAGCAGTAGGGTTTCGTGGGGAAGGGGTCATGCATTCTGTGGGAAATATCGGTATACTTCCCTTTAAATAATTCGGATTATATCGTGTAATACATATCCGCCAACTTAAATATAACAATTTACATTTAGTTTAGACCAACATTATATACATTGATTAAATATAACATTTTATATTCAATTACCAGCTAACATTATTTAATCGTTATTAAATAATCATATCATCATCACATTGACTAACCTTTTAGTCAAATACATCGACTAACCTTTTAGTCCTTTAAAAAGGCATCAATATGATTATTTTCTCAAATAATCACATCTCTCAAACACATCTTTTAGGTGTGACTTTTAGGGATCAGTTGATCACCGCCATCTGTATGACAATAACGTCAAACTTATCTAGCAAGCCAACCGTTATCGATAAACGTTAATCAACTGATTATAATACAAAGTATACCCTGTGAACCTTAGCTGTTATCACACTAACTGTGGAGGACACTAGCTCCAACAATCTCCCACTTGTCCTTACAAGTGTATGTGCGATAACCGATTCTCATATCCTTAAATTTCTCCCACTCAATGTAAAACAATTTGCAAAGTCCGCATTCACAAAGGTCGTATTTTACAAGTGATCAGTATCAAGAGTGGTTTTCCCGACTAGAGAGTAACTCAACTGATAAACGAATCATTATTCGAGCATGGCCATGCATTTCAGTTACTACTCCTCGAGTGGCCCTGAGAAATAACAAAACCTGATAAAGGGTTGGATATTTTCCTCAACTCGAATCCTGCAGATGTAAGCACAGTATGAAATGACCCAGAAAAAATCTGCTTGGCCTCCTGTTACGGTCGACCGTGAGAAAGAAACCAAAGTCACCCAAAAACTGCCTTAATCTCAAGAGACAGTCGATAGTCAAAAGAATCGACTCTAGGAACACTATGGACGTCCAATCCACGACCTGGCACCGAATGTTGTTAAACATTTAGGACTCCATAACGTTGTCACGAATTACAATGTCCTACGAGGTATCCTTATAACTCGTATTTGTAATCGATCAGTCAACAGTTTGACTTATGGCTCGTTGAACCCACCATCAATCGACTTAACAATATAATAGCCAGAGTTATCAGCTCATGTAGGCGATTACGGACCAAAACACATATAATGTTATTCAGTTCACTTTGTGGTGTTCAATGTTGTCCATACAATCCACATGAAAAACAAAATATGAAAACAATACGATGAAGTTATTATTAGTATATGAAAAAGATGTATCTAATTCATACAAACAGCTAATACAACTCAGGAACACGTTTAATTCCCATGGAAGTAACGTGCCCTACATGCTTATCATGTCTTAACGGTTTAGTGAGAGGATCTGCTATGTTATCATCCGTAGCAATCTTGTCTATCACTATCTCCTTTTGCTCCACGTAATCTCTGATCATGTGAGCCTTCCGAAGTACATGTCTAGATTTGTTGCTAGACTTAGGCTCCTTAGCCTGGAAGATGGCACCTCTATTATCACAATAGATGGTGATCGGGTCATTCGAACTAGGAACTATGGCAAGTCCTTGTAAGAATTGACGCATCCATATAGCTTCCTTTGCAGCCTCTGAAGCGGCATAGTACTCGGACTCAGTCGTAGAATCTGCTATAACACTCTGCTTGGAGCTTTTCCAGCTGACCGCAGCGCCATTAAGAGTAAATACGAATCCAGACTGAGATTTCGAGTCATCCCGATCCGTTTGGAAGCTAGCATCTGCGTAACCGGTTGCGCAAAGCTCAGTCTCTCCTCCATAAGTCAATACCCAATCCTTAGTCCTCCGTAGGTACTTAAGGATATTTTTAACAGCCATCCAGTGTGTTTCACCTGGATTGCCTTGGTACCGACTGGTCATACTCAAAGCATATGCCACGTCTGGACGTGTGCATATCATGGCATACATGATCGATCCTATAGCTGATGCATAAGGAATTCGACTCATGCGTTCGACCTCTTCAGATGTCTTGGGTGCCTGAGCTTTACTCAAATGCATCCCAGACGTCATTGGAAGATACCCCTTCTTGGAGTTGGTCATGCTGAACCTTTCAAGAATCTTATCTATATAAGACTCCTGACTGAGTGATAACATCCGTCGTGATCTATCTTTGTAGATACAGATTCCCAATATGCGCTGTGCCTCGCCCAGATCTTTCATCTGGAAATGGTTCTTTAACCATACCTTAACCGAAGATAAGAGAGGAATATCATTCCCTATCAAGAGTATGTCATCGACATACAATATCAAGAAAACGATTTTACTCCCACTCGACTTGACATATAAGCATGGTTCCTCAACCGATCGAGTGAAACCATTCTCTTTTATGACTTGGTCGAAATGATGATTCCAACTCCGAGAAGCTTGCTTAAGTCCATAAATGGAACGCTTAAGCTTGCACACTTTCTTAGGATTTTTAGGGTCAATAAAACCTTCGGGTTGTACCATGTACAACTCCTCCTCCAAATAAGCGTTTAAGAAGGCGGTTTTCACGTCCATCTGCCAAATTTCATAGTCATGAAAAGCGGCAATCGCTAAGATTATCCGAATGGAACGCAACATGACTACGGGTGCAAAAATTTCATCATAATGGAATCCTTGCACTTGAGTGAAACCTTTTGCCACTAGTCGTGCCTTATAGATGTCTGGTTGTCCCTCTACGGAATGCTTTATCTTGTAAAGCCATTTGCACTGAAGAGGCCGAACCTTATCAGGCAAATCAACCAGATCCCATACGTCATTCTCATACATAGAGTCCATCTCGGATTGCATGGCCTCAAGCCATAGCTTTGAGTCGGAACAGGTCATGGCTCCTTTATAGGTAGCGGGTTCGTTACTCTCTAGGAGCAAAACATCGTCTCTATCGTTCTCCTCGACCATACCAATGTATCTGTCTGGAGGTATGGAGACTCTACCCGACCTTCTAGGTTCCTCAGGAATATTAACCGCAGCAGAAGATGAAGGAACATCTTCCTCCATCGGTTGCTCGGTTGTTGGTTCTTGAATCTCCGACAGATCGAAGGTTCTATCACTCGTCTTGTTCTCGAGAAATTCTTTCTCTAGAAACTTCGCACTAGCCGCAACAAAAACACGTTGTTCGGTAGGCGAATAAAAGTAATGACCAAACATTCCTTTTGGATAACCAATAAAGTATGTCTTGACCGATCGCGGGCCGAGCTTATCCTCGTGTCTCCACTTGACATAAGCCTCGCAGCCCCAAACCCGAATAAAGGACAAGTTAGGGACTGTTCCCTTCCACATTTCAAATGGAGTCTTGTCAACAGCTTTAGACGGACTTCGGTTAAGTATAAGAGCAGCTGACAAAAGAGCATAGCCCCACAATGAATCAGGCACTACCGTGTGACTCATCATGGATCGAACCATATCAAGTAATGTTCGATTTCTCCGTTCGGACACACCATTTAATTGAGGTGTTCCAGGTGGAGTTAACTGTAGTACTACACCACAGTTTTTAAGGTGTTGATCAAACTCATTCGAAAGATATTCGCCACCACGATCTGAACGTAGTGCTTTAATCTTTCTACCCAGCTGGTTTTCAACCTTATTCTGGTATTCCTTGAACTTATCAAAGGACTCACTTTTGTGCTTCATTAAGTAGACATATCCATATCTACTCAAATCGTCCGTGAAAGTGATAAAATATCTATAGCCATCTCTAGCGTTGATTGACATAGGTCCACACACATCAGTATGTATGAGTCCTAATAGGTCAGCAGCGCGCATTCCAACACCTTTGAAGGAAATTCGAGTCATTTTGCCTATGAGACATGATTCACACGTGCCAAATGATGCATAGTCAAATGGGAGATAGTCCCATTGTCAATGAGCTTCTTCACGCGTTTTTCATTTATGTGTCCCATACGGCAATGCCATAGATAGGTTTGATCTTTGTCACCAACCTTTACCCTTTTATTACTCACATGCAATATATCTGTGGTTTGATCTAAAACATAAATCCCATTCATGGAAACTGCTTTACCATAAATCATTTCGTTAAAAGAGAAAATACAGCTATTATCCTTTATTACAAATGAAAAACCGTCTTTATCGAGTACGGAAACAGAAATAATGTTTTTAGATAAACTGGGTACATAGTAACAATTATTTAAAAATAACTCAAATCCACTTGGGAGTTGGATTACATATGTTCCCACTGAAACGACAGCTACTCTTGCTCCATTCCCCACTCGCAGGTCCACATCACCCTTTTCGAGAGTTTTGATGTTTCTTAGGCCCTGCAAATGATTACACAGATGAGAACCACAACCAGTATCAAGTACCCAAGTCCGAAACTTGCATGGTTAATCTCAATCATATGAATAAAAGATGACATACCAACAGGAGTGACGCGGCCTGCTTTTACGTCTTCAGCATACACGGGACAGTTCCGCCTCCAATGCCCAGTCTTGTGGCAATGGTGGCACTCCATGTTTTCTTTGCTCTTTGTCTTGCCTTGTGAGCTACTGCTAGTCTCACCAGGCCCACTCTTGCCCTTTCCTGGCTTCTTGAACTTCGGCTTCCCTACAGCTAGGTCGGCCTGAGCCTTGCCCTTACCCTTACCCTTGTTTGCAATCATGAGAACGTCCTGCTTCAGGCTCCCACTCAATTTCAGATCCTTCTCAGTCTGTATGAGAAGTGAGTGTAGCTGATGAGGATTTCTCTTCAAATCATTCATGTAGTAATTTGCCCTGAATTGGGCAAAACCATCATGGAGTGAATGAAGCATGCGGTCAATGACCACGCTCTCTTTGATTTTGCAATCAAGTGCCTCCAGTTTTTCGAGATTCTCGATCATATCGAGAATGTGTGGGCTAACCGGTTGGCCCTTCTGGAGTTTCGCCTCAAAGAAGCGAGTGGTAAGCTCATACATAACGATCTGCGGTGCTTTTGAGAACTCGTTAGTGAGCGTGGTGAAAATCTTGTTTGCACCTTGGGCAATGAATCGTCTTTGCAAATTGGATTCCATTGAAAAGATGAGTACGTTCTTTATCGCACCCGCCTCCATTACGAAATCACTATAAGCAAGTGATTCATTTGCTCCTACATTGGGGCCTGGGTTAGGCGGTAGTGGCTCAGTCAAGTACTTGAGCTTACCGTCAGCTATGGCAGCATTCCGTAATGAAGCCTCCCAGTCCGCAAAGTTGGACCCGTTATTCTTCAGTCGCGTGTACTGATTCATGTTGTCCATGAACATCTTAAGCCAGGATTCGCGTGCGAGCGTGGCACTTGGCATAGGGGCATCAACATGTCCAGCCATTTGTTATAACAGTTTTATCGATGTAAATGAATGCTACACTGCGAAAAAGGAGATAAAACATAATAAGCATTTTCATCGTTTTAATTAAGTCTAATGCAAAACCGATTAATGCGAAGACTTTTGCATTTATACAATTGACCTCCCTCAAGTATTATATAAATGATCCCTAGACTCAATTTCTGTAAATTGATAAGCCAACTTCTTGGCTAATTCTACTTTTAGAATTCCTGGTCGATAAATTTCTGTAAATTCTATCTTTAGTCCATCATAATCACGAGATATTACTCGGACTATAATGTTGAGGTAAAATAGGTCAACACATACTACTTACCCAACGTAGAAGGGATCATATGGAGAGTAAGGTCCTATATGCCTACCGACGAAGAAGGGATTCATAGCAGTTTTCCCTATAAAGACTAATCTCAATTTTGGGTTTTAGAGGAAGGTCCATCAGCTTTAATTTTATTCATTTAAGTGAACGAATGATCTAACATTTAGAGAATGAATAATTTAAGATGATAGCTTTTAGAATTTTGAGTGACATCTGGATGTCCATGATAATTAACATACAATCTATATGAGTCAATTTTAATGCAATTAAGAAGTAGGTGGTTTGGTTTAGGCGGAATATGATGCACTAACTATCATGCAAAAGAAAAACAATAAGAACGGAAAAATGAAAATCAAAGTACAAAGTCCTAGTGTGGCCTATCCTATCAAAATAGAACAAAAATTACACTTTGGAATCCATCCTTATGGACCCTAGAAGCTTGACTTGATGTTCCATCTTGGTCCATGTAGCGGGAGTGAGCTATCCGATCTCCATCTTTGGTCTTCTCAAAAATACAATTTTTAAAAATTACAAAATATAAACCTATTTACATTCTAATTTAAAAATTATAATTAAAGATTACAAAGGGGAGATTCGAGATCTCAAAATACATCAAAGACCATGTTACCATCATTACGATAACACAATCTACTAAGGCCACACTAAGCAATACAAATTACAACCTCTTGTAAAAATACCAAAATAATCCATTCATCCATTCATTCAACAAAATAATATGCATCAACATAATAAATTAAACATTCAAGACATAATTCATTAATTATGATGATTAATTTATCCAAACCACCTTTAAAATGATCAAAATTATGTGACAATTCCTTAATTGCGCACAACAATTTTAATCAACCATAATCCAATTTAATTCATATTATCGGGTATAACATAAATTAAGTTCAACATTATTTTAAACCTTTTTTTTTAAAATAATAGGGTATCTATCATTGTGAACTTTTTCACAACAACAAACAACATAAAATTATCTTTATAATGCTGTAAACAAAACAAAAATTAAAATTTTTTTTTCACTATTCACGGATGAACAGTAGCCGTGAACAGTAGCTGGTATTAAATTTTTTTTTTTTATTATTTTGCTTTTTCTCTCTCTCGGTTTTAAATAAAAAACGAAAAAACAAATCTTTTTTTTTTTTTAAGAACATTAGCAGGCCACGGTGAACAGTAGCAGGCCACGGTGAATAGTTAAAAAAATAGAAAAAAATTAATCTTTTTAATTTGATCATGCTAATAAAACTAGATCGGTACAAACATTCAACATCTAATCATTATTAAACATTGATACAAACTAGATGATTCAAATTAACCTTTTAAAATGAATATCTAAATCATGATTAATCGATTATCAAAATACTCAACTAATCATAATTGTTTTGTATATTCATACCGAAAAATTTAGCACAATGAATGTTCTTTAACATCCAAAACAAATTCCATTTTCATTTCAATTTAATCCTCATTAAATCAAAACATCAACTAATTCATTATATTATTATCTTAACACATTAAAACAACAACATTTATGAATCAAAAATGGAACCCTAAAAAAAAAACTCATGGCTAAAAAAAAAGTTTCTGCCGAAATAAAAAAATACAGACGATATTTGGGTGATGTCCGATATTTGGGTCCCAACAACCTTATATAGACGATCGATCATGTGAAGATCATCCGTGAGAGGATAAAAGCCGCTCAAGATCGCCAAAAGTTCTATGCCGATACCCGAAGAAGACCCTTAGAGTTTGATGTTGGTGATAAGGTTTTCTTGAAGGTGTCCCCCATGAAGGTTGTGAAACGGTTTGGTGTGAAAGGGAAGTTGAGTCCAAAGTACATCAGACCCTTAGAGATTATCAAAAGGATTGGTGTTGTGGCTTACAAACTGGATTAGCCCCCGAATTTGGGCAAGGTTCATGATGTTTTCCACGTTTCTCAACTTTGGAAGTACATTGGCGACCCGAGCCATGTGTTGCAAAATGATAATCCCGAGCTCGAGCCGAGTTTGATTTTCGAAGAAAGACCAATCCGAATCTTGGATAAGAAAGACAAGAAGTTGAGAAGCAAGGTGGTGCCCCTAGTTAAAGTGTTGTGGGAGTATGGAGTTGTAAAACAAGAGACTTGTGAGACGGAAGTTTCAATGCGAGCCAAGTACCCGATCTTATTGGATTAAGGTATTGTCCTTTTCATTACAAGTTTCGAGGGTGAAACTTTTAAAAAGGAGGAGTAATTGTAACACCCGCAAAATTAACAATTTAATAATATTATTATTTTATAACTCTTAGTTCGCTTTAGCTTAGCTTTAAATTAGGATTTCTATAGTGTGGGGAGTATCTGTGTCTTTTGCGTCAATTTCGAGTCCAAAATCGATCTCTACTCGAATTCCATGTGGGTAAGCCCAACATGGGACATGTCCCTTTCGTTTTCCACCCAACCAAAACAAACCCACTTGTTTCCCTCAACTTCTCTCCTCATTTTTCAGCAAACAGCCACCATCTTCATCTCCCTCACTTAAACCCTAACCTCCATTGAAACTCTACACCTCTCAAACTTCAAACTCACATTAGTTCTTCATCTCTCACTCAATCTGTGCTCATGTTTCTTTTTTCCATCTTCCACAAAGATGAATTTCTCCTCATCTTTTGTGATAAAATTTTGGTGGAGACTTGCAAGATCTCGATAGGGGCTATTTCTAGGTTAAAGAGGAATTAGAAGATTTAAGAGCAAGAGGTAAGGTTGACGGGTTACTCGGTACCACGTTTTTATATGTATTATATGTTTTTTTAGAGTAGTTTTTATGAGAAAGACGAGTTATTTATTAGCTAATGACATGAATTGATGTTGTTACATGTTGAAATGTAGATTTGTGTTTCATATATCTTCTTATGGTCAAATTAAGTGTTGTTGTGCTAGTTCTCCTCTTAATTGTATGAAAATGCCTTAAAGACACTAATGACGGTTTCATTCATGTATGTTTGTTGTGTTGATGCACATATGTTTTGTGGAATGTTGATTGATACACCAAACTAGGGGTTAAGACAAGAATAGAAGACAAACAACACAAAGGCATAAACAAGATAGGCAACCCTGTACTCAACACTGTCAAGGCAAGCACAGACAGTCTCATATGCAGTGAATCCTAAGTAAAACTCACTCACTAAGGCTAGCACAAGTGAATGACTCAAGCTTAAGCCAACGAACTAAGACTAGCACAAGTTTGTTGAGGGATTAAGCTAACCAAGACTGGCACAGGTTAACAAATGATAGAGTTAGAACTCTGATTTTTCATTCAAGCATTCTGAGTTCTGTTTACATCAAAGGCTCTTTATATAGAGCATTACATAGGATCTCTACCACACAACATAAAGCTACATCTAAGGGCTTGAAATGAGCCTTGAAATGACAAAAAAACAGGTACAAAAGTCTACTAATAAGACGAGCTAAACAGACTGCAAACTACTTCAGAAAAGTGACTGAAAAAGCATCCTTGTCCCTTTCCTGAAATGGCAATGCAGTGCAGGTTGTTGAGGGGCTTGTCTTGGCTGTTTGTTGCTTCAAATGGAACCTTGAGAGGGACTGCTGTGACCATCCCAACATCCTTATTAATTGCTACTGAGGGTCACACAAAAAGTAAGATGCCTTTGCTCATTCATTGGTCTTGAAACCTGCCTGGCTCTCAGAGTGACTCATCAACTTGTGGGCTGTTTTTCTTGAAGTTCCAAGGACAATTGGAAAAACGTATCCTGGACTTTTTGGTAGCTAAGGGCATCAACTAGTTGGGAAAAGAAGTTGGAGCCCTTGGTTGGACAGTTGCTGTAGGATAGGTGGCCTGAAACTTGTGCGGGACTATGTTGGTTCTTCGTGGTTTGCTTGGATGGCTTTAGACCTGGTTGTTCTGGCTGGTAATGCTTGGACATGGCTTGTTTGTGTTTGGACATGGCTTGCTTGTGCTTGGACATGGCTTTGATCGGACCTGTCGCAAGTCCTGGTCAAATATAATTACCCAGACTAGGCTAATAACAAATTAATGTAATTAGGGAAGTAGGGGTCGATCCTCAGGGAGATGGTGTTTCCTATAGAATGTGAAATGTCTTGCAATTGGGTCTTATCTAACGAATATCTGGGTTTTGGGGTTTTGATTTCTAAACTAATAAAAAGCATAAATGAAAACAAAATAAAAGCAAATCAAAATGAAAACAATAAAGCAGGTGATGAATTAACAATGATAAAAAGGATCTAGGGAAGTAAGTTCACACATGTAGATTAACATATTGATGAAATTGGATTTGGAACATGCAAATAATTCATTGTGAGTTCGTAAGAATGATGTGTTCATTACAATCATAGATCAGATGGTCTAGCAGGCTTTTAGGCAATTTACTAGGTCTTAATCTACCATGTCATGCTTTGTCTATTCAATTCACGTAATTCTACCTTGGAAAAGAATTCCATTTTAGTCAATGATTTTGATCAAGAATTGTTAACTATCGTTATAGTCCAAACATGCATAGACGCGATGTTTTAAAAGCACAATTTCTTTTATCCAATTATCATCTTTTAATCAACCTACATGGCTACCCTACACCCTAGAAAAATGACTACTCACTTGGAGTGTAAACTACTAAGGTTTACAATTTTTGATGGATACTAGTCTAGGTTCACTTAAACTGAAAACAATTCAAATAGAAATGGAGGCTGTTTTAGAGAGAGTGACTTATATCAACTGAAATTTAAAGGATATGACTTAGAGAAGCTCCCCTACAGCAAAGCACAAGAGAAGGGACTCAAAGACTAGTAATGAGACAAGTATAAAGTGTTACAGCAAGGCACAAACACCCTAGGCTAAGCTCAAACAGCAAGCAAGTTAACCACAGCAAGGCACAGATATAACTTGACTCACAATACAAGTCACTGATCAGACACCTTGAAGATGTATCAGGCTTGGTTCAAACTACAGCTCTTAGCACAAGTTTGATAGATTTGAGAGATTTCTCAAGTTAATTCATTCATAAAAGTCTGCCTTACAACAACATACAAGACCTCCTTATATAGGGAGGCTGATATCTTGTGAACCATTGGATGTATAGATCATCCAAGGGCCAGATTAGGACCTAAACTACTTCAACTGACACTAATTAAGAACCTCACAAGAGGACGAGTTTAACAACTAGCTAGTACAGACACAAAAGACACAAACAGACTGATGCAAAAAAGCAATAAAGCAGTTTTTTTGTATTTTTCCTAAAATAGAACTCTGTTGTTCTTGTTGTCTTGCTGCTTTGCTCTGGGTGTTTTGTTGCTCCTTGGGACTCTCCACTCTTATAAGAACTTAGATAAACCTGCCTTGGATGAGGACAAGTTGACTTAGGCAAAAGGAAACCACATCTGAACATGTACTGCCTCTGCTATGCTGCTCACTGGACTCTAGCTTGGGGTGTCTGTTTCATGAGTTTTTGCTAGACTTCAAAAGGGTTTGTCCTAGGCAAACTTGTAGCTTAGAGGGTTGGCTTGATGGTAGGCCATGGTGGGGGTGGTTGGGATGCCCTGGTGTACCTCCTAGGTGCAGGGTTTGTTGATTGGTCTGCCTGGTCCTCAATGGTTTTGTTTCTTTCTTGTGTGGGTAATGTGGGTTGTGTTGGGGCTTGGCATGGGTTGTTGAGCCCTGGACTGTCTTCCTCACTGGTGTAGCTTGGCCTGGCTTGGTCTTGGCTTGTCATAGCTTATTGTTTGGACCTTGTAACTCGAGCCTCCATCTGAGGGGTCCTTGGGGCCAGACTTGTCTTGTTTGTGACTTGATCATCAAGACCCCTTGGGTGAGCTCCTGCTGCAGCCTCCCCAGGTTGAAAAGGGCTTGACCTCAAGCCTGTGTCTTCCTCGCCCTCAGAGTCTTCAAAGAAGGGACTAAGATCTCCAACATTGAATGTCCTATGGACTGCATACTCTCCTGGTAGATCAATTCTATAGGCATTAGGACCTATCTTCTCTATGACTTGAAAAGGACCATCTGCTCTTGGCTCTAGCTTGTTCTTTCTCTTGGAAGGGAACCTTTCTTTCCTTAGGTTGATCCATACTAAGTCTTCTGGTGCAAAGTCTTTCTTGGTCTTAGGAACCTTGGCATTCTTCTTGTATAGATCATTAGTTTTCTCAATCTGTTTTCTGACTGACTCATGGAGTTTTAGCATTTGTTCCACCCTCTTCTTGGCATCATAGTGGATCTCTGACCTTCACACATTAGACAAACTCAAAGGCATTAAGGGGTTAGTACCATAGACCACTTCAAAGGGGGAGTGGCCTGTGGCTGCTGATGGAGCTCTATTGAAAGAGAACTCTGCTTGAGCCAACTTCAAGTCCTAATCCTTGAGAGATTTGCTGACTATACACCTCAAGATCCTCCCCAAGGTCTTGTTGGTCACCTCAGTTTGGCCATCTGTTTGAGAATGATGGGAGGTACTAAACAACAACCTAGTGTTAAGCAGCTTCCACAGTGTTCTCCAAAAGTGGCTCACAAACTTTGTGTCTCTGTCAGACACAATAGTCCTTGGGACTCCATGTAACCTTACCACCTCATCAAGGTATAACTTTGCTACACTCACAGCATCCTCAGTTTTCTTACAGGCAATGAAATGTTCCATCTTGCTGAACCTATCCACAACCACCATGATAGAATCTTTCCCTCTTGCTGTCCTAGGCAATGCTACTATGAAATCCATGCTTACATCTTCCCAAGGCCTACATGGAACTGGTAGGGGGGTGTAAGGTCCTGCTTGAAAATAACTCTTGGCCTTTTGACAAACTCCACACCTTCTGAGCACTATTTGGACTTCTCCCATCATCTTAGGCCAGTAGAATTGATCCTGTAGTATGTCCACAGTTTTCTGAACCCCAAAGTGTCCTCCAAGGCCACTTCCATGTACCTCCTTAATCAATAGATTCCTATAAGATCCTCTGGGAACACACAGCTTGTTTCCTTTGAACAAGAATCCATTTTGCAGAGTGTAGGGTGAATCAATGGTCCTTGTTCCCTCTTTCTGTGCTAACCAATCTTCTGCAAAGTCTGGATCTTCTTGATACATGTCCTTCATGAACTCAAAGCCAAGAACCCTTTGCTCCATGCTTGATAGCAGAGTGTACCTCCTAGACAATGCATCAACCACCACATTTTGTTTTCCTTCTTTGTATTTGCTAGAAATGGTGAATGACTGGAGGAACTCTACCCACTTAGCATGCCTATGACTGAGCTTATGTTGGCATCCTATGTACTTCAATGCCTCATGATTAGAGTGTAAGACAAAAGGTTTGGGCTTCAGGTAATGACTCCAATGTCTCAGAGCTCTGATAAGAGCATAGAACTCTTTGTCATATGTAGAATAGTTCAGCTTAGCTCCACTTAGCTTCTCACTGAAATAAGCTACATGTTTCTTCTCTTGGATAAGGACAGCTCCAATCCCTACTCCACTTGCATCACATTCAACCTCAAATAGGCTGTTAAAATCTGGCAACCTGAGGATAGGTGCACTGCACAAGAGTTTCTTCATGTGTTTGAAAGCTTGCAAAGCACTCTCAGTCCAGGTGAACTCTCCTTTCTCCATGCACTCAGTGAGGGGTGCTGCAATGGTGCTAAATTCTTAATGAATCTTCTGTAGAAGGATGCTAAGCCATGGAATCCTCTTACTTCTGTAATACTCCTAGGGATAGGCCAAGACTGGACTGCAATGATCTTGTCTTGATCAACTGAAATGCCTCTACCAGATACCACATATCCTAGAAACTTGACTTCCTCAGTCATGAAGGTGCACTTCTCAAGCTTCCCAAAGAGCTTGCTCTCCTTAAGTATTTCAAACACAGCCTCCAGATGCCTCAAATGATCATCCTTGCTCTTGCTGTAGATGAGATGAGAATATCATCAAAGTATACCACCACAAATCTCCCTAGGCAAGGCCTAAGCACTTCTGTCATTAATCTCATGAAGGTACTTGGGGCATTTGACAGGCCAAAGGGCATGACAAGCCACTCATAAAGGTCATGCTTTGTTTTGAAGGCTGTCTTCCACTCATCCCCTTCCCTGATCCTCAATTGATGGTAACCTTGCCTCAAGTCAATCTTAGAAAAGAACCTTGAACCACTAAGCTCATCCAACATGTCATCAAGTCTAGGCATAGGGAACCTATACTTGAGTGTGATGTTGTTGATAGCCCTGCTATCTATGCACATCCTCCAAGTCCCATCCTTCTTAGGAACCAACAATGCAGGCACATCACATGGACTTAAGGATTCCCTTACAAACCCTTTACTCATCAACTCTCCAACTTGTTTCTGCAGCTCTTGTGTAGCCTTGGGATCACACCTATATGCTGGTCTATTAGGTAGTACAGACCCTGGCACAAGGTCTATCTGGTGTTCAATTCCTCTTAAAGGGGGTAAGCCATCAGGAAGTTCCTCTGGGAACAATTCCTTGAACTGATCAATGAGGGGCTTAACTTCTGCAGGGATTACCTTAGACTCCCCTTCTTGGACTTCCCTTGATAGCAGCATCAATATAGGTTGCTCTTTAGTACATTCTTTGACCATTGCTGATTCTGATAGAAACAAGACTCCACTAAAATCTTCAGCCATACTAGGACTCCCATAGTTCTTCTGATGTGGTGGCAAGGGGGCTTGTTGGAGCCAGTGTCCTCCACAGTTAGTGCAATAACATAAATAAATCTCTGTAGGTTCACAGGGTATACTTTGTATTGTAATCAGTTGATTAACGTTTATCGATAACGGTTGGCTTGCTAGATAAGTTTGACGTTATTGTCATACAGATGGCGGTGATCAACTGGTCCCTAAAAGTCACACCTAAAGGATGTGATTGAGAGATGTGATTATTTGAGAAAATAATCATATTGATGCCTTATTAAATGACTAAAAGGTTAGTCGGTGTTTTTGACTAAAAGGTTAGTCAATGTGATGATGATATAATTATTTAATAACGATTAAATAATGTTAGCTAAGACGAATTAACTGTAATTCGTAAATTGAATATAAAAGGTTATATTTAATTGTTGTATATAATGTAAGCTAATTAAACATAAACCGTTATAATTAATTGGAAAATTATAAATATACGGATATTTATAATTAATGATGTATTATAATGTCGGTCTTTGACTAATGACGATTATAATATATTACATTATATTAGAAGCTAAAATGACCGGAAAAAGTGTCCAGATACACTCGGGTTTTTCCGGTCAATGGGTAGTTATTTGAGGAGACTAAATCTCCTCATATATGACCTACTATTGCCGTGAGATCAAGAGGAACAAGGAAAGAAATTCTAACCTAATTCTATTCTCTCACTTGTGCCTCCATCACACACAACACACAAAAACCTAAAAAGTTAACTGTAACTTTTAATCATCTTTCTAGCAAAGGAGAAGGGCATATCTCAATCTATCTTGGGTGAGACAATTAGGAGGATATCTACTTTGATATCTGTTCTTAGGCCGATTTTGCTAAGGACCAAAGGTTTAATTCATTTTCTCTATATTTACATCCTTTTCATATTTATGACTCGCAATTCATATTATATAATTTTGTTATAATCCTAAATTTGAAGGGGATGTAAACAGTTATTTCCCACAAGTGGTATCAGAGCATTTGGCTACAAAATTATATTATATGTTTTTCATTTTTATGAAATATGAATTTGAGAAAAAAAAATTTGATAAAACCGAAAAAAAATTTGTCACGGCTGAAATTTTTTTTTTTGTTGCCGTGTGATGTTTTTTTAGGGTTTTGTTTTTTCATTGTTGATTTATTGATATTGTTATTTTAAAAGGTTAAAATTCAATATAATAAATTTGTACTTGTTTTAATTTGATAAGGATTAGATTAAAAGAAGATGGAATTGTTTTGATTTTGTTGTTGCTATTGTTTTCGGCCTCATTGTTTTAAATTGATAATTTTGTATAATGATTCAATTTTAATGATGTTCAAAGCGATTGTGATTAAATGAATATAAGGATAATCGATTTAATCATGATTTAGATGTTCATTTTAAAAGGTTAAATTGAATAATCTAGTTTGAATCAATATTTATTAACGATTAGATATTGAATGTTGTACCGATCTAGCAATTTTGACAACACCGAATTTTTTTTTCTGTCCGTGCTGCTGCTGTTTATTAAAAAAAAAAATATTTTTTTCTGTTTTTTTTTTTTACCGTAGCAGCAGGTAAATTTTTTTTTTTAGTTTTAATGTTTCTTTTACGGTTATTGATTAAACCGTGAGTTTATAATTTTTTTTTTTGGTACTGGTACTGTTCACGTGAACAGTGATCCGTAGAAAAAAAAAAAAAAATTTTGTTTGTTTTTTTTTTTTGACATTATAAAGATAATGTTTGTTTGTTTGTTATTGTGAAAAGGTTCACAATAATGAAACCCGATTATTTTAAAAAGGTTTAAAATAAAAATGGATTATGGGAGATTAAAATTGTTGTGGGCAATTAAGGAATTGTCACATAATTTTGATCGGTTTTAATGGTGGTTTGGATAAATTACTCTACGTAATTACAGAATTGTGTCTTGAAGAATTAATTTATATAGTTGATGCATTTTATTTTTGTCGAATGAATGAATGAATGAATGTTTTTATTTACGTATTTTTGCAATTGGTTGAAAAATGTAATACCTAGTGTGGCCTTAGTTAATCATGTTTTCGTAATGATGGAAACATGGTTTGGATGTATTTATGAGATCTCGTATCTCCTTTTATTTCTTTTAATTATGTTTTTGGAATTAGAATGTAAATAGGTTTATTTTGTAATTTTGAAAATGTAATTTAAGAAGACTAAAGACGGAGATCGGATGCTCACTCCCGCTACATGGACCAAGATGGGACAAAGTCAAGCTTCTCGGGTCCATTAGGATGGATTCCAAACTTGTATTTACTGTTCATTTTGGTAGATAGGCCACACTAGGACCGTTGTAATAGTTTACGTATTTTTCATTCTTTTGCTTTTCATTCACATGTTAAATTATTGCATCATATTCCGCCTAAACCAAACCACCTAAATTGCATGAAAAATGATTCATATAGTTTGAATTTTCATCTTAGACATACAGATGTCACTCGTTCATAGGGCCATCACCTTAGTCTAAATCATTCACGAAATGCTAGAAATTTGTTCACTTAAAATGAATTAAATTTAAGATGATGGGATCTTCCTCTAAAATGAAAATTGAGATTAGTCTTTATAGGAAAAACTACTATGAACCCCTTCTTCGTCGGAAGTCATAATATGACCCCTTCTACGTTGGGTAAGTAGTGAGTGTTGACCTATTTTACCTCAACATTGTAGTCCGAGTAATATCTCGGGATTATAATGGACTAAAGATAGAATTTACAGAAATTTATCGACTGAGAATTCTAAAAGTAGAATTAGCCAAAAGGTTGGCTTATCAATTTATAGAAATTGAGTCTTGGGATCATTTATATAATTCTTGAGGGAGGTCAATTGTATAAATGCATGAGTCATCGCATTTAAACAGTTTTTGCATTAAGACTTAATTTTAAAACGATGAAACTTATTATATTTTTCTTCTTTTCACAGTTTCTTGAATCCGTTATATAAGGATATAACTGCTAAAATAACAAATGGCTGGACGTACAGACGACCCAATGCCAAGTGCTACACTCGCTCGCGAGTCCTGACTAAAGATCTTTATGGACAACATGAATCAGTCCACGCGACTGAAGAATGATGGGTCAAACTTTGCGGACTGGGAGGCGGCATTACGGAATGCTGCCATTGCTGACGGTAAGCTCAAGTACTTGACTGAGCCACTACCGACTAACCCAGGCCCCAATGCAGGAGCCAATGCATCACTTGCTTATAGTGATTTCGTAATGGAGGCGGGTGCGTTAAAGAACGTACTCATCTTTTCAATGGAATCCAATTTGCAGAGGCGATTCATAGCCCAGGGTGCAAATAAGATTTTCACCACTCTCTCTAACGAGTTCTCGAAAGCTCCGAGGATCGTTAGCTATGAGTACACCTGTCGCTTCTTTGAAGCGAAACTCCAGAAGGGCCAAGCGGTTAGCCCACACATTCTTGCTATGATCGAGAATGTCGAGAAGCTGGAGGCTCTTGGTTGTAAAATCGATGAGACGATCATTATTGATCGACTGCTTCATTCACTTCATGATGGTTTTGCCCTTTTCAGGGCAAATTACTATATGAATGATATGAAGAAAAGTCTTCATCAGCTCCACTCACTTCTCGTACAGACCGAGAGTGATCTGAAATTGAGTGGGAGCGTGAAACAGGACGTTCTCATGATTAACAACAAGGGTAGGGGTAAGGGCAAGGCTCAAGCTGACCTAGTTGTAGGGAAGCCAAAGTTCAAAAAGCCAGGAAAGGTCAAGAGTGGGCCTGGTGAGACTAGCGGTAGCTCACAAGGCAAGACAAAGAGCAAAGATAACATGGAGTGCCACCATTGCCACAAGTCTGGGCATTGGAGGCGGAACTGCCCCGTGTATGCTGAAGACGTAAAATCAGGCCGCGTCACTCCTGTTGGTACGTCATCTTTTATTCATATGATTGAGATTAACCATGCAAGTTTCGGAACTTGGGTACTAGATAATGGTTGTGGTTCTCATCTGTGTAATCATTTGCAGGGCCTAAGAAGCATCACAACTCTCATAAAGGGTGATGTGGATCTGCGGGTGGGGAATGGAGCTAGAGTTGCTGCCATTTCAGTGGGAACATATGTAATCCAACTACCTAGTGGTTTTGAGTTATTGCTGAATAATTGTTACTATGTACCCAGTTTGTCGAAAAACATTATTTCAGTTTCCGTACTTGATAAGGACGGATTTTCGTTTGTAATAAAGGATAATAACTGTATTTTCTCTTTAAACGATATGATTTATGGTAAAGCTGTTTCCATGAATGGAATATATGTTTTAGATCAAACCACAGATATAATGCATGTGAGTAATAAGAAAGCAAAGGTTGGTGACAAAGATCAAACATATCTATGGCATTGCCGTATGGGACACATAAATGAAAAACGCGTGAAAAAGCTCATTGATAATGGGACTATCTCCCCATTTGACTATAAATCTTTTGGCACGTGTGAATCATGTCTCATAGGCAAAATGACTCTAATTTCCTTCAAAGGTGTTGGAATGCGCGCTGCTGACCTATTAGGACTCATACATACTGATGTGTGTGGACCTATGTCAATCAACGCTAGAGATGGCTATAGATATTTTATCACTTTCACAGACGATTTGAGTAGATATGGATATGTCCTACTTAATGAAGCATAAAAGTGAGTCTTTTGACAAGTTCAAGGAATTCCAGAATAAGGTTGAAAACCAACTGGATAGAAAGATTAAAGCACTACGTTCAGATCGTGGTGGCGAATATCTTTTGAATGAGTTTGATCAACACCTTAAAGACTGTGGTGTAGTACTACAGTTAACTCCACCTGGAACACCACAATTGAATGGTGTGACCGAACGGAGAAATCGAACATTGCTTGATATTGTTCGATCCATGATGAGTCACCCGGTTGTGCCTGACTCATTATGGGGATATGCTCTATTGTCAGCTGCTCTAATACTTAACCGAAGTCCGTCTAAAGCTGTAGACAAGTCTCCATATGAATTATGGAAGGGAACGGTTCCTAACTTGTCCTTTATTCGGGTTTGGGGCTGCGAGGCTTATGTCAAATGGAGACCTGACGATAAGCTCGGCCCACGATCGGTCAAGACATACTTTATTGGTTATCCAAAAGGAATGTTTGGTCATTACTTTTATTCGCCTACCGAACAACGTGTTTTTGTTGCGGTTAGTGCGAAGTTTCTAGAGAAAGAATTTCTCGAGAACAAGACGAGAGATAGAACCTCCGATCTGTCGGAGGTTCAAGAGCCAACAACCGAGCAACCAATGGAGGAAACTGTTCCTTTATCATCGGCTGCGGTAAATATTCCTGAGGAACCCAGGAGGTCGGGTAGAGTCTCCATTCCTCCAGACAGATACATTGGTATGGTCGAGGAGAATGGGAGAGATGACGTTTTACTCCTAGAGAGTAACGAACCCGCTACCTATAAAGGTGCCATGACCTGTTTCGACTCTAAGCTATGCTTGAGCCATGCAATCCGAGATGGACCACTCTATGTATGAAATGGCTATGGGATCTTGGTTGACTTACCCTGGATAGTTCGGCCTCTTCAGTGCAAATGGCTTGATAAAATAAAGCATTCTGTAGAAGGACAACCAGATACATACAAGACACAAGAGTGGCAAGGGTTTCACCCTCAAGTGGCAAGGATGTCACTATGGATGAAATTTTTTGCACCCGTAGTTTGCTGCTTCCTTCGGATAATCTTAGCGTTGCCCTTTTCATGACTATGAAATTTGGCAATGGATGTGGAAAACGCCTTCTTAAACGGTTATTTGGAGGAGGAAGTTGTCATGGTACAACCCGAAGGTTTCATTGATCCTAAAATCCTAAGAAGGTTATGGCAGCTTAAGCGTTCCATTTAATGGACTTATTCATAGCTCCGGAGTTGGAATCATCGTTTCGACCAGGTGATAAGATGAAATGGATTTACTCGATCGGTCGAGAACCATGCTTTATATATCAGAGTCGGTGGAGCAAGATTGTCTTCCTAATATTGTATGTTGATGACATACTCTTGATTGGGGAATGACATACTCTCTTAAACTTCGTTAAAGTTTGGTTAAGAACCATTTCCAGATGACGATCTGGTGCAAGCAGCACAACGAATTTTGGGGATCCGTATCTACAGAGATAGATCACGAAGGATGTTATCCCTCAGTCAGGAGTCTTATATAGATAAGATTCTTGAGAGGTTCAGCATGACCAACTCCAAGAAGGGGAACCTTCCAATGATTTCTGGGATGCAGTTGAGCAAAGCTCAGGCACCAAGACATCGGAACAGGTCGAGTGCATGAGTCGGATTCCTTATGCATCAGCGATAGGATCGATCATGTAATCCATGATATTCATCACGTCCAGACTTGGCATATGCTTGAGTATGACAAGTCCCGTTACCAAGGCAATCCAGGTGAAACCACACTGGAATATCCTTTGTTAGAATATCCTTAAGTACCTACGGAAGACTTGGATTGGGTATTTGACTTATGGAGGTGACACTGAGCTATACGAAATCGGTTACGCAGATGCTAGCTTCCAAACGGATCGGGATGACTCGAAATCTCAGTCTTGATTCCTTTTTACTCTTAATGGCGCTGCGGTAAGCTGGAAAAGCTCCAAACAAAGTGTTATAGCAGATTCTACGACTGAGTCCGAGTACTATGCTGCTTCAGAGGCTGCGAAGGAAGCTATATGGATGCGTCAGTTCTTACAGGGACTAACTGTAGTTCCTAGTTCGGATGACCCGATCACCATCTATTATGATAATAGTGGTGCCATCTTCCAGGCTAAGGAGCCTAAGTCCAGCAAAAAGTCTAGGCATGTACAACGGAAGGCTCACATGATCCGAGATTACGTGGAGCAAAAGGAGATAGTGATAGACAAGATTGCTACGGATGATAACGTTGCAGATCCTCTCACTAAACCGTTAAGATATGATAAGCATGAAGGGCACGTTATTTCCATGGGAATGAAGCGTGTTCCTGAGTTGTATTAGTTGTTTTGTATGGATTAGACACCTGTATCTTTTTCATAAAACTATTAATGAAATCATCGTTTTGTTTTATATTTTGTTTTTCATGTGGGTTGTACTGACAACATTGAACACCACAAAGTGAACTGAATTACATTATATTTGTTTTGGGTCCGTAATTGCCTACATGAGCTGATAACTCTGGCAATTTTTTTGTGACGTCGATTGATGGTGGGTTCAACGAGCCATAAGTCAAACTGTTGACTGATCGATCACAGATGCGGGTTATAATGATACTGCGCAGGACATTTTGTGACGACGTTATGGAGTCCTAAATGTTTCGGAACATTAGGTGCCAGGTCGTGAATAGGACATCCATAGTGTTCCTAGAGTCGATTCTTTTGACTATCGACTGTCTCTTGAGATAAAGGCAGTTTTTGGGTGACTTTGGTTTCTTTCTCATGGTCGACCGTAACAGGAGGCTAACTAGATTTTCACTGGGTCATTTCATACTGCGCTTGTATCTGCAAGATTCGAGTTGAAGAAAATATCCAAACTTTATCAGGATATGATATTTCTCAGGGCCACTCGAGGAGCTGTAACTGAAATGCATGGCCATGCTCGAATGAAGATTCGTTTATCAGTTAAGTTACTCTCTAGTCGGGGAAACCACTCTTGATACCGATCACTTGTAAAATACGACCTTCGTGAATACGAACTTTGCAAATTGTTTTACATTGAGTGGGAGAAATTTAATATGGATATGAGAATCGGTTATCGCACATACACTTGTACGGACAAGTGGGAGATTGTTGGAGCCAGTGTCCTCCACAGTTAGTGCAATAACATAAATAAATATCTATAGGTTCACAGGGTATACTTTGTATTGTAATCAGTTGATTAACGTTTATCGATAACGGTTGGCTTGCTAGATAAGTTTGACGTTATTGTCATACAGATGGCGGTGATCAACTGGTCCCTAAAAGTCACACCTAAAGGATGTGATTGAGAGATGTGATTGATTGAGAAAATAATCATATTGATGCCTTATTAAATGACTAAAAGGTTAGTCGGTGTTTTTGACTAAAAGGTTAGTCAATGTGATGATGATATAATTATTTAATAACGATTAAATAATGTTAGCTAAGACGAATTAACTGTAATTCGTAAATTGAATATAAAAGGTTATATTTAATTGTTGTATATAATGTAAGCTAATTAAACATAAACCGTTATAATTAATTGGAAAATTATAAATATACGGATATTTATAATTAATGATGTATTATAATGTCGGTCTTTGACTAATGACGATTATAATATATTACATTATATTAGAAGCTAAAATGACCGGAAAAATTGTCCAGATACACTCGGGTTTTTCCGGTCAATGGGTAGTTTTTTGAGGAGACTAAATCTCCTCATATATGACCTACTATTGCCGTGAGATCAAGGAGAACAAGGAGAACAAGGAAAGAAATTCTAACCTAATTCTATTCTCTCACTTGTGCCTCCATCACACACAACACACAAAAACCTAAAGTGTGTAAAGGATATGACTTAGAGAAGCTCCCCTACAGCAAAGCACAAGAGAAGGGCCTCAAAGACTAGTAATGAGACAAGTATAAAGTGTTACAGCAAGGCACAAACACCCTAGACTAAGCTCAAACAGCAAGCAAGTTAACCACAGCAAGACACAGATATAACTTGACTCACAATACAAGCCACTGATCAGACACCTTGAAGATGTATCAGGCTTGGTTCAAACTACAGCTCTTAGCACAAGTTTGATAGATTTGAGGGATTTCTCAAGTTAATTCATTCATAAAAGTCTGCCTTACAACAACATACAAGACCTCCTTATATAGGGAGGCTGATATTTTGTGAACCATTGGATGTATAGATCATCCAAGGGCCAGCTTAGGACCTAAACTACTTAAACTGACACTAAATAAGAACCTCACAAGAGGACGAGTTTAACAACTAGCTAGTACAGACACAAAAGACACAAACAGACTGATGCAAAAAAAGCAATAAAGCAGTTTTTTTTGTATTTTTCCTGAAATAGAACTCTGTTGTTCTTGTTGTCTTGCTGCTTTGCTCTGGGTGTTTTGTTGCTCCTTGGGACTCTCCACTCTTATTAGAACTTAGATAAACCTGCTTGGATGAGGACAAGTTGACTTAGGCAAAAGGAAACCACATCTGAACATGTACTGCCTCTGCTATGCTGCTCACTTGACTCTAGCTTGGGGTGTCTGTTTCATGAGTTTTTACTAGACTTCAAAAGGGTTTGTCCTGGGCAAACTTGTATCTTAGAGGGTTGGCTTGATGGTAGGCCATGGTGGGGGTGGTTGGGATGCCCTGGTGTACCTCCTAGGTGCAGGGTTTGTTGATTGGTCTGCCTGGTCCTGAATGGTTTTGTTTCTGTCTTGTGTGGGTAATGTGGGTTGTGTTGGGGCTTGGCATGAGTTGTTGAGCCCTGGACTGTCTTCCTCACTGGTTTAGCTTGGCCTGGCTTGGTCTTGGCTTGTCATAGCTTGTTGTTTGGACCTTGTAACTCGAGCCTCCATCTGAGGGGTCCTTGGGGTCAGACTTGTCTTGTTTGTGACTTGATCATCAAGACCCCTTGGGTGATTTTTAAATTTAAGATGATGTTAATAATGAAAACTAGGATAGACATGTTTATTTGGTTTTGACATTATTTTAAGACTCTTTATATGGCGATAATAACGACGCTAAATTGACAATCTAATAAAGTGAAACGATTACAACGATGTTAAAATTGAATCTACAATAACATGTAAAGGAAATAACAATCAAATAAGAAACATGAAAACTTAAAACAAAAGATAAAATAGGAATACCTAGAGGATGATCAACAACGATAATGATGAATTACAAACAACCGTAATAGAAATTCCTTGCATATAATAGTCGATCCACGAATTACAACGCTTGAACCACACAAAGTAGATTACAAAGATGAAATTCTTATTGATCTAGGCTAAGGATTTGATGTAGAAAAGACAGAAATAAACTAAGAAACTAAAGACAAAAAGGAAGAAGAAAATGATCTATACAAGAGAAGAGAGGCTAGGTTTCTCTCCTCCTAATCTAGGGTTTCTAATCTAAAGAGAAGTATAAGAAGAGAAGAGGTACATGTTGATATGTGGTGGCTGAGGCATCCTTTTATAGCAGTAGGGTTTCGTGGGGAAGGGGTCATGCATTCTGTGGTAAATATCGGTATACTTCCTTTTAAATAATTCAGATTATAATGAAATTATAACTATATGAATTTCTAGTCATAAATGAAATTGCATAATATAAAACAAGAGATTAAGAAATAACTTTCGGTCCTAGCAAAAGGCCTAAGAACAAATACCAAAGTAGGTATTCTCCTAATCGTTGCACCCAAGATGGTTTAAGAAATGCCTTCGTCGTGCTAGAACGAATACCCAAAAATTACTTCTAATTTTGTGTGTATAATGATGATGAATATGGAGATGAATGAGAGAGTTAAAAATCAGAATTTTTCTCCTCTTTTTCACCCTTGTGCCGTGAGATTTAGAGTCAATTAGGGTTTTCTTTTTTTGAGAAAAACAGTTTTTTCTCCCTTTAATACTCCCTCCTCCAAACCGTGTAATATCAAGAGGAAAGAATAAAAATCTCTTGTTTCCTTATTCCTCTCAACCTATATTAGGTAGTTATCATATCATTTAATATGTACATAATGTAATATGTATTCTAATTATTACTAGTAATGGACCGTCATATAAACCGAGTAATGCCGGACCAATACACTATAATAATATCGTGTAATACATATCCGCCAACTTAAATATAACAGTTCACATTTAGTTTAGACCAACATTATATACATTGATTAAATATAACATTTTATATTCAATTACCAGCTAACATTATTTAATCATTATTAAATAATCGTATCATCATCACATTGACTAACCTTTTAGTCAAATCCATCGACTAACCTTTTAGTCATTTAAAAAGGCATCAATATGATTATTTTCTAAAATAATCACATCTCTCAAACACATCTTTTAGGTGTGACTTTTAGGGATCAGTTAATCACCGCCATCTGTATGACAATAACGTCAAACTTATCTAGCAAGCCAACCGTTATCGATAAACGTTAATCAACTGATTATAATACAAAGTATACCCTGTGAACCTTAGCTGTTATCACACTAACTGTGGAGGACACTAGCTCCAACACATTCATCACATAGGACAAAAAGGAGGAAGTCGAAGCAAAAGCTCGAATCAGCAGAGATACCCGATTGGGAAATGGGTGAACCTTCCCTACAAAATGCATTTCACTTGGTTGAATCTTCCGACAACTACGAAACCGTCTTTGCTTCTTCTCTCTTTCGAATTTGTGAACCTTCTTGAAATGCATTTCACTTGGTCAAGCTTGCTTCTTCAAATCGTCGGGTTCTAGGCAAATGCTCGGGAATATAGAAAAAGGGCGTAGAAACGTCACTTTCCCTACAAAACAGGTTAGAACACAGGAATTCGCCTAGAAGACGATATTAGCTCATAAAGTGCCTTAACAAAGCGCAAATGACATACAAAACCGAGCTACAATGGGGGTTAAAACCATACAAATATTCACTTATCATTACTCGATATCATTACGTGTTTTAATGTGTTTTCTATGTTAGTAATCGTATTTAGAATAGGATTAGTAATCATAGGAATTGTGTTGTTGATGATATTTGTTGTTAGTTGATAATTGATAATGAGAATTGATGATTTATGATGTTAGTTGATGTTGGATGTATGAGGTTTGTGTTGAAGAAAGTGATTTTCGTGTATAATATGCCCCAGTCGGCCGACCGGCTGAGACACATGCTGTTTTCCTTCACTTTCTCAAGGTGACTTGGGTCCTAGCCGGGTAGCCGGCAGCCGGTCCCTTTGTCGGGCTGGGACACGCAGCATTTTCAGTTAAGCTTTCATATGATATATGATGCCAGCCGGGTAGCCGGCAGCCGGTCCACCTGCCCGGCTAGCACCCTGCTGGAGTTCTTTTTTATTCTTTCTTAAATCTTCATTTATAATATTTTCGATTGTTCGTTTATCGTATAAATTTACGTAATGACTTTAAATATTAATGTTTTGAATATATGATATTCCATTCGCTTGTATCGCATGTTTTGTAACGGTTTTTGATATGTCCCACTTTGAGTCGGTTTTATACATGTATTTGGTTTGAGCACTATTTGTTATGTGCTTTGTACTCTCATTCCCTTGGCTACCTCCACGTTTGTAAGGGTGAAATGTCGGAATGGGGAGTGTATCCTTACTGCTTAATTGCATATGTTAGTGGGCATATGACGACGTTGTTGGGAGGCGAACGCTTTGCGTTGATCGACCCGGCCGTCAAATGTTGTATACTTACTGTGACACCCTCAAATTTGCGGAAAGGAAAAAAAATTTAAATACATAAACAAGGGTGTCATAAATAAAAAGGGTCATTACAAAACGTAAATAATATTCTACAAAAGAAATATACAAGAACGGGAGACATATCTCCCGTATAAATACGGAAATGAAAGAGTGTATAATAATATACAATCTAAGAACCGAATATAGGTCCAAGGTAATACTTCGCTCGCTAGCTCGTCAGTACCCAATGTTATGTCAGATTCACCACCCTGTTCGACCAGCATTAAATATAAACACGGAAGCCACAGTCAGTGGGGAGTAACTCCGAGTTCTCCCAGCCACGAAATGTCGAGTTTAATGAAACATGAATAACATAAAAGCAATGTATATGGAAAATACAAAACTTAAAACATATATGATATGCTTTTCATGTTATGAAACAGATAACTAACAAATAACCTAGCATGTGAAAGCTATCATGTGAAACCGATAATAAACTATAACTCGAGGTAGGGAAGCTGGTATGCTAGCTCCGAGGTTCCTCTCAGAAACATGGCCGTGATACACTCAAACCCTAATCAACACGTAATCATGTGAATCAGTTAACAATCGGTAATCCAAACTCTATCAATCTTAGCCGGCTTGCATCTCACCTTCTAAAACTCATAGAATCATCAAACATGAAAGACCAATACGTCTACAAACATGCATAAGTTCTTAGCACAGTCAATAGTCGACTTCTGTAACTCGAGGCTATACCACAAGGTAGGAAAACATCCTAGTCCTAGACTGATCAGACCTAGCGACAACAGCTATTCCATTCCCCGTCTCATGACATAACCGTACACAAGAAACTCTGCTCGGCGACCCCCTAAGCAGAGATGGCTAGTACTTAAGCTGGCTCCCTTCCCAAAGCGGAACTCTTAGGATGCCATGCCCCGACTTGGGGATAAGCCCCCAGGCCCGGGACACAAAAGCTATTAACCATGAACTATATACTCGTTAAAGACAGTACCTGCCTATCAATGTCATGGTCTAAGCTACTCATTTAGAATTAGAATGGTCAAGACGCCATATACTCATAATTCTCTATGGGTACTTAGTCAACACGACACCAACCATATAATAAAAACAGTCACGGGAAAAACATCCTATCATGTGACTAATTGCATATAAATCATATTCAAATATCATATCGCCTCATAGCTACTAAGGCTAATTCAATAATTAAATAAAACCTTACTTGAAGACAAATCCCCGACCCGAGTCCCGCGACGGGTCATCAGTCAAATCGGGGCTGACTAGATCTTAGTTTGACCAAACCCGTTGGATCAAACCGGCTAGAAGCAGAGTCTTTATCACATAGACATAAAATCAACATATTCATTACATGTTATTTTAATAAAACTTCTAACATGTTAATTATTAAATCTTACGTAAAACCCCGCTTGACTTAAAGGATATTAAATTAAACTACGATCTCGTCTTATAATTTCTAACATGTGAGAAATAATAATTTAATGAAAAACCTTTTTAATTAAATATTTTACTTATTTATATTTCTCGCTTGCTAATTATTACAAAACGCGATAAAAATGACGATAACTCAAAAACCATCACAAGTCCCAAAGTGGGACCCACGGGCTGAGTTTGGGCCGACCCCCCATGGAACCTAGATGGGCCCCCACGGCCTGTTTTTTGACAACAATGGCGTTTTGCTTTTAAACTTTCTCACAAACCGATTTCTAATATTTTTCCCGCTGCTTAACATATTAAAAATTAATCCGTCAAAACCAATCATTAACATCAAACATCGACACAACTCAAAGACCAAACCCGGACCCACCATGGACCAACCCAGACCGGTCTGAACCGGCCTGGACCGGCCTGGTTTGGACCGGTTTTCCAGCCACCCATTCGGCCACCACCAAACAACAACCCCAAATTTCCAAATTAATTCTAACATGTTTTTAATTAATCAACACCCATTTTAACAACCAATTTAACCATCCATCATACCACAATCATCATCATGAAGAAATCATAAAAATATAACAAGAACAACCAACATGTTATAAAATCATAAAACACCATAATAACTACTACTTAACATGTTACTAACTAAAAATCATAAAATCATAATAATATGAACAAAAACTAAAGATGAACCAAAACTAAAGAAAAACCAAAGCTATGTAACATTTATCCGTCGAGTAACTCGGAATCGTTACCTTAGCTAGCTAAAATCAAGTAGCACCAAAATAATAAGAACTAAGAACTAAGAAACCCGTCTTCTAGTCTTCCCCTAATATATACGAGTCACCAAACTCGTCTTCAAAATCTTCCCCTATAAGAAATGACAAGAAAACATTATTAGAACTTAAAATATGATTTTCCATAATTAAAGTCTTGAAAACGATTTTGACGGAATTGAAATAAAACCGTACGTGAAGATGAGGAGCGAAGAGGAGAGTCTAGAAATATAAATTAGGATGGATTTAATTAAGAAACGAAGATTTTATTAAGGTTTTGCTCAAGAACGATGAAGAACGATTGATGAACGACGAAGAACACGAAGAACGATTAAATAAAGTGATGTTTTGATCTTTATTTGAGTTGTTGTAAGATGAAAAGTTGTTTGTGAGTAATGATGGTGTTGGGTGAGCCGTGTAGTTATAGGCAAATAAGGATGTCGAGTTTTGAAATTGTTGTTACGTAATTGACTCGCGTTTACTAATTATTTTACGGTAAACGATTAATATAATTAACGATAAAGTTAATTACACTAAATATCAAGATATTATGTTATTAATAATCAAAAGAAAGACAAATATCTAGTCCTATTAGAGGACTTATGAGCCGTGTGAAATGATGAGGAGACGGATCCGATTTCGATCGTTTTGCGTAATTTTCGTTAACTGATCGATAAAGTGAAATAATATCTAGATATTATGATATATTAATCAAAAGTAATGAAAATATCAAGGTCTATTAGAGAGCAAATTGAGCCGTGTGATGTTGGGTGATATCGGGTCTGTTTTTGCTCGATTTGCGTAATTTTCGTTGACGGATCGATAAAGTAATTAAATATCTAGATATTTTGATTAGTTTAATCAAAATAATTAAAATATCTAATTGTGAGTGGAAAGCGATGACACGCGCGTGTGACTCATGCCAAAGTCGAGTTTCGATTTTGTTTCGCGCTTTACGATGAGTCAGGAATAGTTAAATGACGTTCGGTTAAAACCGTAAACGTTATTCTTTAAATTCCGAATAAATTCAAAATAATTATATTAAATTATGATAAATCTTAATAAATCTAAATAAAAATAAATCAAAAATATTATTTTTTTAAATAAATTTCGGTCTTCATACTTATGAGACGAGTCGGGAAAAAGTCAACGGAAGTCAAAGTTGACTGAAAAGTCGAGAAAAGTCGAAGATGACTTAAAAGTCCAGAAAAGTTTAGGACGACTTAAAAGTCAAGAAAAAGTCAATGACGACTTTAAAAAGTCAAGGAAAAGTCAAAGACGACTTAAAAGTCAAGAAAAGTCAAAGATGACTAAAAACGGTCTTTTCATGGAATCCCTCAAAAATTCCAAATACGAACGCGGAATTTCAAAATAATACTCGGAACAAAAATTCCTATTTTAAAAACTTAAGTTCTACTGAAAAGTGTTAGTAAATATTTTTACTAGAAAAATCGGGTATATTTCGGGTTGTTACACTACAAACCTACTTATTTCCAGAGGCATGTACATTCCAAATCGTTGTTCCCTTTGTAAGTCAGCTGCTGAAAGTTCCAGGCACCTTTTCTTTGACTGCAGCTACTCCCAAGCTCTCCTCTCTCGTTTTTCTCTTTGGACCAGATGGAATGTCAATGCTACCCACCTTAGAAGGCTCTTAGTTCTGTCTCAGTCAGGTCCCTTAAAGCCATGGCAGAGGAAATGGATTCTCTGTTGTCTTGCTGCTATTGTTTATTATCTTTGGGCTGAGCGTAACAAGAGAGTTTTTGAGGGGTCTGAAACACCTGTGAGTATGCTTTGGAAGGAAATACAATTTGTTGTTAGTACCTTCTTGTTGCATAAGGTCAAGAATGGCTATGAGGAACTACTTGATGCTCTAAACTCCTAAATGTTTGTTTTCTAAGTTGTAATGTTGGTACTATTTAGGGGATTGTTTTCTTGTACTCTTTTTAGAGGCTATTACTTGTAAGAAACCTCATGTAATCTTGTTTAAGAATATATGGGAAATATCACTTCTTGCAAAAAAAAAAAAAAAAAAAAAAAAAAAAAATAATAATAATAATAGTTTAGGTGCCGACATTTTAGGGAATCAAATATGGAACTATATTAATAGTTTTATTTATGGAACTATATTAATAGTTTTATTTAAAAATTTTATTTATAGATTTCCTACATTATATTTTATATTATATTTTGTATACCAATTTGTTAATTATAGTTTGGGTTTGGCAAGTAGTAAGATGTAGTATATTTAATTAATAATACTAAATATTGTATTTGGCAAGTAGTAGGATGCAATAATAATAATAATAATTGTAATAATAGTTTAGTTGCTGAAATTTTAAGGATTAAAATATAATATGGAACTATATTAATAGTTTTATTTAATATTTTTATTCAAATATTTCCAACATGATATTATAATAATAATAAGAGTTCATATAAAGTTGGAACCACTCACGTGTCTCGAAAAAAGCCTTATATATATATATATATATATATATATATATATATATATATATATATATAGAATAAGGATCAAATGAGTCCACCTTGTTTCCTTGAGTCCATGAGTCCTCTTGTAGGCCATTGGATCTTGGAGATGGATGGTTGAGATGAAAATAAGAAAATGGTCATTAATGGGGTATTTAATATATTTCTCTCACTACCACCATAATTAAGCCACTAATACATCCATCCCTCCCACTCAATTCCCACACAATTCATTCATTCAAAACACTTCCTCCTTCTCTCTAAAATAAACACTCCTCCTTCTCTCTAAAATAAACC